>CATIWO010330604.1:0-15521 GCA_949673435.1 Macaranga tanarius | reverse complement strand
AACGAGCCTAAACGAGCTAAAAAAATTTCTAAAAATACAATGTACAAATTTAAATTATTCATTAAAAACATTTAAAATAAATTATTTACTAAATAATTTATTATAAAATTATAATTTTTTGTAATAATATATTTTTAAAATTTTTAAATGAATAAAAATTTATATATTGTATATCTAAAATTAAATTATTAATACATTAAAATTACGAACTGGCTCGCGTGCTCTTATTCGAACTTGTTCACGAGCCGAGCTTGCATAGTTTGAGCTCGGCTTATTTATTAAACGAGCTTCAATATATGAGCTCGAACGAGTTGAACTCCGAGCCGCTCGTGAGCGGCTCGGCTAAGTTACACCCCTAATTATGGGTAGTTATCCGCCCGGTTCAGCTTTCCCATCGTACACAATCAATGAAGACTATTCGCATGGCTCAGTCTTTACTCAACACACATTCTTACACATCATCGTTTCCTCATAAGTTTCACCATCTTGTGAAATATTACATAATTTACACAATGCAACTTCATTTTCATATCACAATGAGCAATATCTCACGATAACCACACATATAGTCACCAATCCAAATCCTTACATTCACGACATATAAATATTATTACTACATACCAAATAATATAAGTTTTGTTTCACATCATATGCTTATCATTTACATGGTTCACAACATATATAACAACCTCTCATAATATACAATCATTTATCCACTTATGGCATTCTTTTATATTGTATCATAACATAACACAACCCATAAAATCATCATTCATCCAATATATTAGATTCTTAGTTATAACAATAACTCATTTATTCAACCATCAAAATGGTAAAATAACATATGTGAAACTCATATATAAATTACTTTCATCATCATTATGATTTTATATCATTTATTCACATTTACTATCAAAAATATTACCAATATATTATCCTCAAGTAATATGTCCCACAAGACTAATTATCCATATACCATACTTTCTCATCAATATGTATATTAATCTTCCAAATAATACCTATATTTCATTGGTCATATTAAAGGTTGTCAATCATTTCATTCTTTATATAACAAGATCTTATAACTTGTCTAATTAACCAAAATAACATACATATAACCTTATACTTATAATATGTAAGAGAAACCAACTACATGTATATCATATTAGTGATTACTTATAGAAAATGCTTTCCAACCTTTAGTAAGTATGAGTTTCTCTAGTTGATTATCTTCTCTATGCCTCTTGTTGCTCCTACATATATCCACATATCACACGCATATTCAACACCTCACATATGCACTTAAGCTTAACTTGTATATTCTGTCATCTCTAATTTGATATGTCCAAATATCATGTACACAAACCTTATAATCATAATTTGAGTACAAAAGCTAATATTATATGTCTACTTTTATTTCCAATTGGAATTACCCAATTTAGATATGTATAGAATTAATTATGAATTTTGAAACACTAGCAGGTCACATAAATAATTAGAATGAGTAACAAACTGTCGAGCTCTATTAGACCCTCCTAGAGGCAGATTCAGCTCTATATCAAAATATAAGAGTTGTAGCGAACTCCATAAAGTTTCTAGAACATTAAACTTGCTTAATTTAGAGTTCTATAGCTCTAGATATCACCATATAACCAACACATAAGAAAATTCACAAACTAACCTATATATACTGCTGTTAGCATGTTTAATACATGATATTCATGAGGCTCTCAAAAATCACACACACATCCAATGACCACCAAATTCATACAAACTCTACATATATGAGTCTACTTTCAATTTCAATTAAAATCACCCAATTATCACATATAGAGAATTAATTATGATATTTATAGCAATATCAGGTTACACAGTATGATAGAGTGAACAATAAAATGTATATCCCAATTCGACCAACCTAATAGTAGATTTAACTAAATCTTAAAACTTAAGAGTTATAGAAGACTCTCTCAAGTTTCTCTAGAATTAAATAAAACTAGATTTGGAGCTCGCTAGCTCACATTAAAGTAAAAACACAGAGGTTGCATTTTTAGGAAAAACAAAGCACGAAATCTATAACTCAAATCCTATCTCAACTCATCTAAAAACACAATTAACTTACCAAAAGATGCTCTTGAACCTTCATGGTTGATAATCACAACCTAGATTCCCAATTGCTTTAGCCAAATTAACTTTCTCTCTCCATCAAATCCCTAGTTTTTCTTAAAAGGAAAAGAGTGCAACTTCCTTCATTTCTTATCAAGCTCCTCTACACAAATATTCATGGCCACATTGATATATAGAAGAATCTAGACAAAATTTGTGATATTTATCACCAAATATCCACTTAGCTCCTTAATAAAATGCTACTCTTCCCAAATAATCCTTAAACCTTCAATTGTTACAAACCAGTCCCTACTTTCTTTACAATTTAGTTTTAATTAACACCCAAATCCTAATCTTATAATACCATACTCTCACCATATACCCTAATGAATCATATATAATTCAACAAGTAATTTTCTTCCAATATGTATAAAATTCACATACTCCATGCACATATAATTGCTAATGCATCATGTCCAACTTTAACCAATAAAATTGAATTAAATGCATGATAAATGCATGCCATATTTTATAGGCGTTACAATTCTCCCCTCTTTAGAAAATTTCATCATCGAAATTGATAACTCACTTATTCTTCAATGTATCTTGTACCAAATTCTCTTTGTACTAAATTTCATAAGCTCTCATTATCTCTTAATATCAGAATTATTCTTTTCAATTGCTCATCTTAGAGACATACTAGATAAAATATTTCAATAAAGATAATCACAACTAATTCAAATACTATCAAAGACCCTTGCTCATTGATGACATAGATGCATATAGTATACTAATCAATCCAAACGATATAATCACAAATTCATACCCTCTATTTTCAGTTTTGCATACCATAATCAGAAATAAAATGTTCTATCATTTGAAATTGCTAATATCCCAGAAATATGATGTGAACTGTGGATTTCTATAAGACACAATAGATAAAAGCAGACCATGCAATTTCATAATCTTTGAAATGTGTAAAGCAGCTAACTTATCTAAGAAATCCGACTTTGCACGGATAAGAAATGAGCTAACTTTGTGAGTTTATTAACTATCACCCATACGACCTCATATTCCAAAAAATACAAGGCAACCCCGACAATAAAATTCATAGTTATCTTCTCCCATTTCTACTTAGGTGTCTTCAAAAGTTATAATTTACCAACAGGTGCTTGATGCCCATCTTTCACTTACTGGTAATTCAAACACTTGCTGGTACTATTAAAAAATCTTATTCATCAATTCTCAGTAATGGTTACTTATTCTTGATAGTTATCTTATTTAACTGCTTGTAATTAACACACAATCTTATACTTCCATCCTTCTTTTTCACAAACAAAACCAGTACCCCCTCACAATGAAATACTGGGTCTACTAAACCCCTTCTATAACAACTCTTATGCACCATTTCCAACGTTTATAATCTAGAAATATATCAAATATATCAAGCACACATCCAAGTACTTTAGGCATAACATCAACTTATAATTCGAAGTTAATTAGCTCATTCCCATACTTACATTCCATTCATTATATATATAAGCTAATTTAACATTTAGTTTCCACATTTATTTCATATATAAAGAATTATGCACATCTAAATATAAGCATTTACAACCATCAATTCCAAACACTCTTTTATCTCAAACATATACCAATCATATACAAAAAAGTATATTGAAAATATACATAAAGTATACAAAATTGGGCTTATAATTAAGACATACCCTATGTATATTAATTCCCTTATTCTACAACTATGTATGCACAGTCAATTCACATAACCCAAAGAATGTATATTCACCTATGCACTTGCAACATTCTTTTAAATGCTCCTAAATTATCAATTCAAGTAGGAGAGTATAAATATAATCATCAACCAAGGATGCTTACATTATCTGATCTCACATTTCAACACTTTATTTAATATTTTCATTCATCTCAACAATAGAAAATAACATCTCATAAAGATTCATATAAAAGCCAGAACTTAAGCATTCACATCTCAACCTCATTATTTGGTATCCGATTGAAACCATCATCACACAATTACATCACACTTAGATAATTTGGCTTATTTCTTATAATCACAATTTCCACATTTGGTGTCGCACCCGCTCCTCTAGCTAAAGAGCCAGGTGCGACATGCCATGCTGAAATATTACTAATGCTATAAATGGAATTTTATACCTTAAATATCAAGATGGACTTAAGATAAAACTGTCATTATATATACTAAGATTCTTTTACAACAAATCTTAATTTTTTTATAATACAAGTCTATCTACTAATTAATAGCTAAATCTTAAAAGTAATACAAAAGTCCAGATTCTAAATAATTTGGCTTAATCTCTTATAGACACTGGATGGGAACCAAACGGTTCTACTAGCTACTGCTGATGCTATTCTACTAGATCTGAAAATATTTTTAAAATAAGAGGGTGAGTACAAAAATACTCAGTGAGTAGACTAACTTTAAATACAATAAATTTAAGTGGGAACACAAACTATATGCTAAAGTAATCATAAAGGTATAAATAGAAACTGCTTTGAGAAATAATCATTTAGACTGCTGAAATATCATAATACAATATATACGCATAAACTGATTTGTTGTTAGCTGAAATAATATAATGCTTTAACTAAACAGCTTCCATACAAGCTGAGTTAAGACTGAAACATTACATTCATAAAAATGTTATCCTATACACTCCTTAATATGTAACCAAAGATTGTGCTAATACAATGGGCGGCTTTGATGACCTGGCGTCCTATGTGCGTACATACTACTATAATAATTTTGGTCATACGCATGCGTAGAGCTAGCCTTCAAGGCCTAACCACTCGATTGTATGCCCCCAAAGCTATATATACAACCAAGCGCTATCCTCAAGACAACTGCTAGATAATATTTCCGAATAAACATCAGTCATCATAGTGCAATCTAATGGGTACATAATACGGGTGTATAGTTTTGTCCATAAAACCTATTCAATCACATTTATCAAATTGCCATTGAACATAATAGCTGAATAGTAAAACATACAATTGTGTAAAGCTGAACATAATCATTGTATTAACATATTAACCATGTATTTGCTTAGAATTACTTTTGCTATATCAACAATAGTTATATGCTACATGTTCCCATTTGTTAAAATAAAAGCTAAGAAACTTATACAATTATGCTTTATAACTAATACATGATAAAAATTTCATTTGTAAGGAAATATTAGATTTATAATATAGAAAACCTTTTTCCCAGACTGTAAAACATATTATTTCATATATATATACAGTTTTAAAGTAGTTTTATATACATTCCACTCACCTGAGTCTTTTGAATCAAAACCTAGTTGGTTGGCCTTAATTTAGCCTCTATGGCTCCAATTTGATCTGATCCTAATATTCGTAAATAAAATCATCAGAATACAAGCTTAAATCTCAATTCTACTAAACTTAAATTGATCTACGGCTAAAGAATATGGTTTAGGATCTGAAAAATAGTCTGGAAATGCCCCAAATAGAGTTACAGAGCCTAAAGACTTACTGAGGCACCCCTAGAACTGCAGAGGTGCCTCTTCTATGCACAGAGGCACCGTCTCTGCATTCTAAAATGCAGAAACAACCTATAAACACTAAAAAAATACCAGAATTTGGTCCAAAACAATTCTAAACACAATCCTAAACATCTCAGGGGTCCCTTTTTTTATTAAACAAGCCATCAAAACTCAAAAATTTCATTACAAACTCCATTTTGCATAAATAAAAAAATTAAAAGTTTGATTTAGAAATTTACCCAAAAATATGTATACAGATCTTGAATTTCGTTGAATCAAGTCTTGAATTATTGTCTGAATCCTTAAGATTGTGAAAAAAAAAGAAAAAAATTTTATGGAAAAGAAGTAGAGAATAAGAAGAGAAAAAGAAAGGAAAGAAAGAAAGAAAGAAAGAAAGAAAATGAAAGTTTTTGTTTCTTTTTCTTTTTCTCTTGCAGGAAACGCAGAAGAAAGGGTTTGCTAAAGTAATAAAATGATTTTTTTAAAGTAAAATATCCATTTTGACCCCAAAATTATATCTTAGGCACAAAATAACCTCAAGAACTTATTTCTATAGCAAATAAGTCCATAACTCTAACTAGAACTTAGAGAATTCTAGAGCTGGATGTTACAATTCTCTCCCTCTTAAGAAATTTCATCCTCAAAATTTACATACCTATAGAGAGAATAAATGAGGATATTGAACTCTCATATCCTCCTTCCTTTCCCAGGTGGCTTTCTCCTTAGAATGGTTACTCCACAACACCTTAATCAATGGAATCATCTTATTTCTTAAAACTTTCTCTTCTCTAGCTAGAATTCTTACAGACTCTTCTTCATATGACAAATCTTCTCTTAACTCAATCGGCTGCTGCTTCAGTATATAAGAGGGATCGCTTCTGTATCTCCTTAACAAAGATATATGGAAGACATCATACACTTGAGACAACTCTAGAGGTAAAGCTAACCAATATGCTACTAGTCTAATCCTTTCAACTATCTCATACGGTCTAATAAAATGAGGACTTAGCTTTCCATACTTCCCAAATCGGACTACACCCTTCTATAGAGATATCTTCAGTAAAATCTTGTCTTCTACATTAAACTCAATATCTTTTCTTTTTAAATTACAATAACTTTTTAGTCTATCTTGAGCAACCTTTAATCTGCTACGAATTAAGTCAATCTTATTCATGGTCAACTGCATAATCTCTGGTCCCACAAGTTTTCTTTCTTTTACCTCATTCTAATATATTGGAGTTCTACATTTTCTTCCGTATAAGGCTTCATAGGGTGCCATACCGAGACTTGCATGATGATTGTTGTTATACAAAAATTCCATTAACGGTAAATGCTTATCCCAACTTCCTTTGAATTTTATCACATACGTTCTTAGCATATCCTCTAGAGTTTGGATGGTCCTTTCTGATTGACCATCAGTTTATGGGTGAAAGGAAGTACTAAACTTCAACTTTGTACCCATAACTTGATGCAAACAAGGCTAAAATCTAGAGGTAAATCTGGGATCTTTGTCCGAAATAATAGAGATCAAAGCACCATGAAGTCTTACAATCTCATTCACATACACTTATGCCAGCTTGTCGAATGAATAATCCACTCTGATTGGTAGAAAGTGAGCTGATTTAGTTAGTCGATCTACTATTATCCATATTGCATCATGTTCTTATTGCGTTCGAGGTAATCCTATTACAAAGTCTATAGTGATATGCTCCCACTTCCACTCCGGAATTGGAAGTGGTTGCAAAAGACCTGATATACGTTGATGCTCAACCTTCATTTATTGATAAAGTAAAAATTTTGTCACATAATTTGCTACATCTATTTTCATTCCCTACCACCAATAATTCTTTTGAAGTGTACGGTACATCTTAGTACTACCCAGATGTATTGAGTATGCAGATTAATAAGCCTCCTTTAAAACCTCCTACTTCAAATCTTCAACATTTGGAACACAAAGTCTTTCTCCTAGCATTAGAATTCCATCCTCTCGAAGAGAAAAATCATCTCGTGATCCACTTTTTACTTCCTCCATGATCTTCCATAAACGACCATCTTGTATTTAAGCTTCGTTAACTCGTTCTACTATAATAGGTCTCACTTTGAGAGTTGCCAATAATGCTCCTTGACTGTCCAGTTTCACATCCACATTAATGGCTTGAAGCTCTAGAAATAAAGGAGATTGCACTAACTTCATGAGATCTAAGCTGCCATAGGATTTCCATCTAAGAGCATCTACTACAATATTTGCCTTGCCAGGATGATACTCTATTGTATAGTCGTAGTCCTTTAACAACTCAATCCATCATCTCTGCCTCAAATTCAACTCTTTTTAACTCAAAAGATATTTAAGAGATCGGTGGTCCGTAAAAATTTGACATGTCTCTCCATAAAGATAATGTCTCTAAGTCTTAAGAGACAGCTGCTAATTCCAAATTATGAGTTGGATAATTAGATTCATGCGGCCTCAATTGTCTAGAAGCATAGGCTATTACCTTCCCATATTGCATGAGTACACAACCCAATCCCTTTCCGGATACATCACTATAAATCATAAATTTACCACCATCTATTGGAAGAGTTAATATTGGTGTAGAAGTTAAATATTTCTTAAGCTTCTCAAAACTCTCTTAACATTCATCTGTCTATACAAACTTCACATTTTTCCTTAACAACTTTATTAACGGAGCTGCTATGATTAAGAAGTCCTGAACAAATCGATGATAATAACCAGCCAATCCCAAGAAACTTCTTATTTCTATGGCATTGGTTGGTGGTTCCTATTTAACTATGGCCTTAATTTTCTTAGGGTCTATATATACACCTTCTGCCGATATAATATGCCCTAAGAAAATAATCCGGTACAACCAAAACTCACATTTACTCAATTTTATGAATAGCTGTTCACTTCTTAAAATTTACAACACCGTCCTTAAATATTCTTCATATTCCTCTTTGTTTCGAGAATATACCAGTTTATCATCTTTGAATACAATCACATACTTATCCAGGCATTTCCTAAACACCCTATTCATGAGATCTATAAAAGCAACTGGTGCATTGGTTAGCCCAAACGGAATAACAAGAAACTCATAGTGTCCATAGCACATCCTAAATGCCATTTTAGATATATCCATTTCTTTAATCTTCAGTTGATGGTATCCAGACCTCAAGTCAATCTTTGAGAAAACTTTAGCTCCTTGCAATTGATCAAAAAGATTATCAATGTGAGCTAAAGGATACTTATTGTGCACCGTAACCTTGTTCAACTGTCGGTAATCTATGCATAGTCTTATGGAGCCATCCTTTTTCTTTACAAATAGTACTGGTGCTCCCCACGGTGATACACTAGGCTGAATGAAGGTCTTATCTAATAGCTCCTACAATTGAATCTTCAATTCCTTTAACTCTGCTGGAGCCATTCTATAAGGTGCTTGTGAAATAAAGCTGTACCCAGAATCACATCTATAGCGAATTCAATCTCTCGATCTAGAGGTAATCCTGGAAGATCTTTGGGGAAAATACCTTCAAACTCACACACTATCAGAATATCTTCTACCTTCAACCCTTCAGACTTAGTATCAACCACATAAGCAATATATGCTTAACAGCTTTTCCTTAGCATTTTCCTTGCAGTTATGGTTGATATAAAATAAGAGGGAAGAGCATGTCGTAAACCTTGGAAAGAAAATTTAGCTTCCCTAGGATGATCAAACTCTACTACCTTTTTAAAACAATCCACTATAGCATGATGGCGAGATAGCCAATCCATGCCTAAGATTGAATCTAATCCTTGAAGTTCTAGGAGAACTAAGTTTGCTAGAAACTCATGCTCACCTATCTTAACTACACAATCTCTACACACTTTCTCATAAATCTTAGAGTTCCTCAAAGGATTGCTAATAATCATATTAGCATATAAAGAACTAGGCTTAATGCATGCAAAGCAAAAGAATGAGACACAAATGAATGTGTAGCTCCAGGGCCAAACAACACAAATGCATCTCGGTCAAAGATTGTCAACATACCCGTAATAACTTCTGGAGATGCTAGTGATTCCTATTATGTCATCGTAAAGACTTTAGCTTGAGTCACAGGTCGATTCTACTGAGGGCTCTGACCTTACTGAGATGTTACAGTAACAATGTGACCTCTACCCATACTAGGGCTAGAATCGGTGGTGACTTGTCTATATAGTGGATAGTTCCTACTACCGCTATGGTTTCTGGGCATAGTAGCTCCTTGCCCTGAACCATAAAATTGCACTAAATAAGGGCAATCTCTCTTAATGTGGCCTACTTCTCCACATTCATAACAACTCATCGATCTATTTCTACATTCTCCTTCATAGAACTTGCCATAACTTGGGTATTGAGGATAAGTAGGTCTCCTTGGGTTATTCTGCATTGTACCTCTTCAAGCTTGCCTTTGGCCACTAGCCAAAATACCAAATGGTTTTCGTACAGAGCTTTGGCTCATCTGTGGTTGATTTCTTTATTTCCCTCTGTTTATTTGAGAACCTTAACCACTTCCACCATAACCAGATCTAGGTGGAAATATGTTACCACATCTATTAACTTGCTTATTTGAAAATCTTTGAGAATAACCTGGATTAAACCTTTTATTCCTCTGCTCTGCCTCCATTTCCTTATTCTTTGCTTTCTTAAAAGTAAGTGCCTTTTGAACTAATTCTCAAAAGTTATTCCTTTCATACCAGGCTCATCTGTGGTTGATTTCTTTATTTCCCTCTGTTCATTTGAGAACCTTAACCACTTCCACCATAACCAGATCTAGGTCGAAATATATTACCACATCTATTAACTTGCTTATTTGAAAATCCTTGAGAATAACCTGGATTAAACCTTTTATTCCTCTGCTCTGCCTCCATTTCCTCATTCTTTGCTTTCTTAAAAGTAAGTTCCTTTTGAACTAATTCTCAAAAGTTATTCCCTTCATACCAGGCTATCCCCATTCTCAATTAAGCTTTCAATCCACTTATGAATCGATCGTACTTGATTTCTTCAGAAGGTATAATCTCTGCCATGAAGTGATAAATATCCTTAAATTTATTAGCATACTCCTTGATTGACTGACTCCCTTGGGTTAGCTTAAAGAAAACTTCTTGTTTACTCTCCTTGTAGCTTCCCGTCAAATAAACCCTTATGGAACTTTGTGACAAACACATTCCATGTCAGTTCTTCACTATATAAATGGCGAATCCTAGATAGCCAATCATTTGCCAATCCTTTCACAAATCTGTGCACGTTCTGCACTTTCTTTATTTTAGTAAATCCTAATATTAAAAAGGCTTTCTCTAATTTCTTTAACCATTCTAACATTGATTGATCCCTCAACTTCATATGTACCTAATCTGTATGCTCAATCCACTATCATTCAGGGATCTCGGTACCGCTCACGAGTAGCCATAGCATCCACAAATACTTATGTCATCAAAGCTCCTATACCAGCATCAAATTAAAACTGAGGTAGTGGTGGCTCCGGCTGAGGAATTAATGGAACTAATCGTTGAACTGAAGGTATAGGAATAGGTTATGGCTGTGGAGTAGCGGGATATGCTCCTGATATCCTAGCCGAGATAGAATTCGCACATTCCCCTTTACTAACTGACATATCATCTGCTCTCTTCAGATGATCAGAAAGACTCCTATGAGGTTGGCCAATATCATCAAGCCTAGCGACGTGGCCACGATTACCACGTCCTCTACCACCTATAAGTCTTGGTGGCATAATTTATAAAACAACAATAACAAAATAATCTTAGACTTAACAATTCTTTCTCAAAGATAAACACTTATGCAAACTGCTAAATCTAGGTAAGCTGTTAAACTCAAGCTCTTTTAACTTAACTCTTTAAATCTAGGCTCTGATACCAAAAATTATTACACCCGCTCCTCTAGCTAAAGAGCCAGGAACAACATGCTATGATGAAATATTACTAATACTATAAATGGAATTTATACCTTAAATATCAAGATGGACTTAAGATAAAACTATCATTATACATACTAAGAATCTTTTACAACAAATCTTAATTTTTCATAATACAAGTCCATCTACTAATTAATAGCTAAATCTTAAAAGTAATATAAAAGTCCAGATTCTGAATAATTTGGCTCAACCTCTTCTAGACACTGGATGGGTACTAAACAGTTCTACTAGTCACTGTTGATGCTACTCTGCTGGATCTGAAAATATTTTTAAAATAAGAGTGTGAGTAAAAAAATACTTAGTGAGTGGACTAACTTTAAATACAATAAATTTAAGTGGGAACATAAGCTATCTGCTAAAGTAATTAAAAAGCTATAAATAAAAACTGCTTTGAGAAATAATTATTTAAACTGCTGAAATATCATAATACAATATATACACAAAAGCTGATTTATTTCTAGCTGAAATAACATAATGCTTTAGCTAAACAGCTTCTATACAAGCCGAGTTAAGACTGAAACATTACATTCATATATATATATATATATATATATATATATATATATAGTTTTAAAGTAGTTTTATATACATATCCACTCACCTGAGCCTGCTGAACCGAAACCTAGTTAGCTGACCTTGATCTAGCTTCTACGGCTCTAATTTGATTCGATCCTAATATTCGTAAAAAAAATCATTAGAATACAATCGTAAATCTCAATTCTACTCAACTTAAGTCAATCTACGGCTAAAAGATATGGTTTAGGACTCGAAAAATAGTCCGAAAATGCCCCAAATAGAGTTTCAAAGCCTAAAGACTTGCTGAGGCACCCCCAGAACTGCAGAGGTACCTCCTCTATGTATAAAGGCATCACCTCTATGCATAAAGGTGCCGCCTCTGCACAAATGCACCGCTCTATATGGAGGGGTCACCTCAGCAGCATTGAGGCATCGCCTTTGCATTCCATAATGTAAAAATAGCCCATAAACACCCAAAAATGCCAGAGTTTGGTCCAAAACAATTTAAACACAATCCTAAACATCTCAGGGTTCTGTTTTTTTATTAAATAAGGCATCAAAACTCAAAAATTCCATTACAAACTCCATTTTGCATAAATAAAAAATTTAAAAGTTTAATTTAGAAATTTACCTAAAAATATGTATATAGATCTTAAATTTAGTTGAATCAAGTCTTGAATTATTGTCTGAATCCTTAAGATTGCGAAAAAAAGAAGAAAATTTGACAAAGAAGAAGTAAAGAAGAAGAAGAGAAAAATAGAGGAAAGAAAAAAAGAAAGAAAGAAAATGAAAGTTTTTGCTTCTTCTTCTCTTGTAGAAAACATAGGAGAAAGGGTTTGATACAGTAGCAAATCATTTTTTAAAAGCAAAATATCTATTTTGACCCCTGAATTATATCTTAGGAATAAAATAACCCTTAGAACTTATTTCTATAGTAAATAAGTCTATAACTCTAACTAGAACTTAGGGAATTGTAGAGCAAAAATGTTACATTTGGCTACATATTGAGACTATCCGCCCGGCTCAATCTCAGGTCTCACTCTCATAAATTATTTATGGGTGGCTATCCGTCCGACTCAGCTTTTCCATATTTCACAATTCATGGAAGCTATCCGACCGTTTCAGTTTTTACTATCACAAATATATCTCATATTGTCACTGCACACTTAAATTTCACATTCACATGAGACACAACACAATCACATTATCAAAATTAACAATCACAGTAAGTAATGCCTCTCCATAATCATCATTCCACAACCACAACATAATCGCTTCCATACAAAATTTCATCATAAAATATTAATACCCCTCAGAGTACCATTCCATAGCATATCCAATCACACACTTCTCAGTATATATATATAGTCGTTCAATTTCTTAGTCATTAATTTCTCAAAATCTCTTTTATTCATAAAAAAAAATTTATTCAAGCTCATGTAATGCATGCACATGTATTTGTCTAAAAATTAACTCTAGTGATTCACTTGGGCCAGTGTGAAGTGCATTATGTACTTTTATCCCGACTCATCTCAACTCATATCAACTATATACAACTCCTGTTTCATACATGATATACCATGAATACATCATAATCTCAAGTCCTAAGAAAATCTAATTACTGCTCTGATACCACTTAGTGTGATGCCCTCAAACATAACACACACGTCGCCACTTGCACAAATCCAACACGTGGCATAATTTTTTTTTTTTGCAAATAGCACACATGTTTCACCAAACTTGAAACTTTATAGCATTACGTATTAATCTATTTAAATAAAAACTTTATAGCTTAACTTGTATATTCTGTTATTTCCAATTTGATATGTCCAAATATCATGTACACAAATCCCATGATCATGATTTTAGTACAGGAGCTAATTGTATATGTCTACTTTCATTTTCAATTAGAATTACCTAATTTGGACATGTATAGAATTAATTATGAATTTTTAAATACTAACAGGTCATACAGGTAATCAGAGTGAGCAACAAAATATCAAGCTCTATTAGACCCTCTTAGAGGCACATTCAGCTCTATATCAAAATATAAGAGTTGTAGAGAATGCCTTAAGTTTCTAGATCATTAAACCTTGCTCAATTTGTAGTTTTACAACTTTAGATATCATTATATAACTAACACACAAGAAAATTCACAAACCAACCTATATATACTGCTGTTAGCATGTTAAATGCATGATGTTTATGAGGCTCTCAAAAATCACACATACATCCAATGACCACCAAATTCATTTAAACTCTATATATAAGTCTACTTTCAATCTCAATTGAAATCACCCAATTATCACATATAGAGAATTAATTATGATATTTATATTAATATTAGGTCATACAGCGTGATAGAGTAAGTAATAAAATGTCTATCCCAATTTGATCATCCTAACAGTAGCTTTACTAAATCTTAAAACTTGAGAGTTGTAGAAGACTCTCTAAAGTTTCTCTAGAATCAAACCAAATTAGATTTGGAGCTCTCTAGCTCATGTTATAGCAAAAACGCTGAGGTTGAATTTTTAGGAAAAATAGAGCGCGAAATCTATAACTCAAATCCTATAACCAAAAATAAAATTAACTTACCAAAAGATGCTTTGAACCTTGATGGTTGATAATCATAGCCTAGACTCCTAATTTCTTCAGCCAAATCAACTCTTTTTCTCCACCAAATCCCTAGTTTTTCTTAAAAGGAAAAGAGTGCTACTTCCTTCATTTCTTATCAAGCTCCTCTACACAAATATGCATGGCCATGTTGATATATAGAAGAATCTAGATAAAATTTATGATCTTTATCACCAAATATCCACTTATCTCCTTAATGAAATGCTACTCTTCCCAAATAATCCTTAAACCTTTAATTGTTACAAACCAGCCCCTACTTTCTTTACAATTTAGTCCTAATAAACACTCAAATCCCAATCTTATAACACCACACTCTCACCACATACCCCAATGAATCACATATACTTCAATAAGTAATTTTCTCCCAATATATATAAAATTCACATACTCCATGCACATATGATTGCTAATGCATCATGTCCAACCTTAACTAATAAAATTGAATTAAATGCATGATAAATGCATACCATATATTATAGGCATTACACAGATTGCCAAAATTTTACATCTTTATAGGGTAAATAGCCCAAAAAGTTAATTTTGGGGTTAATTGCACCTTGGATGTTAGTTCAGGGGGTGATTTAGCACTTTAGCCATTGTTTACTTATGAAGGACTATTGTAACACTCTCACTACTAATTACTCCATTAATAACATAATTATAGACTTAATGATAATCAAGAATTTCTTGTCATCCAAAAATACAAGAATTGAATTACTAAACTCTAAAACTATTTAAAAGTATATACATCTCTTTTTA
>CATIWO010330603.1:0-10037 GCA_949673435.1 Macaranga tanarius | reverse complement strand
TGAATGCATAAACCACTTATCAAGGAATTGATCTATCCTTGTGGCGTGTTAAGGGTTAGGGTTTAAAGAACTTAGTTTTCTTTAGGTTCTAATTCTTTGATCAACAAATCTCTACAATCTGATCTAAGCGATTCTTGAGTTTGACATCAATTTGTTCTTAGATTTTCAAGATAGTAATTCACGGGTTCATAATCGTTAGGGTTCTTGGTTCTATTCCTTGGAGGTTCTTAACATAAAGTATTTCTTGCTTGGTTGTAAGTCACAGACATGTGAACATGATTAATTGCTGTTATTGCATCTTATTAGTCGTCCTAGATGCCATGCTAGATTTAATTCTTATTTGTTCTTAATCTTATTGCATACAAGGTGGATTATTGGATGAAAGATAAGTTTGTGCTAAGGTGTTGAGAGAAGAAGGAGAGGAAGGAGAAGGTGGCGAGGTGGTGGTGGGTTGTTGGATGAAAGGGGAAGAGAGGTGGAGGCATGTGGTGTGGTGGTAGGACCGGAGTGGGGAAGTGGTTGGAATTTTTTTTTTTAAGTCATCTACCATTATAAGAGGGGCCAAAATCACAAGATAAAGTTAATTATGTGCTTAAATGGTCCAAAAAAAATGTAAGGGGTATATGTGATCCTCGGTATAAACATTAGGGACGTAAATGCACTTTTTCCCTTGTTTATATAGTCGAGAAAAATTTAGCCATATTTTAATATTTTTTTTAAAACATCACTTTAACTTTGTATAAAATATAGGGATAAGATGCAAATATGACCCTAATGTTTTATCCTATTCTCACATTGGAACCTGATGTTTCACAAGGTCCGTTTATGACCCTAAAGTCACAAAAATTAGTGTACATAAACTCTTGCAACAAACACCGTTAAAAACCACATTAAGTTTACTGATGTGTCAATCGTAAGGCCCATAGAAATAAATTAAAAAAAAAGGGATAAGGTCCAATTTAGCCCCTAATGTATAGTGCAAAGCTCAATTAACCCTAATCTATTTTTTAATTCAAAAACACATATGATGTTATTCAATATGGTCATTTAGCCCATTCTAAAAGGTTTGACATCTAATAAAAATACAAACTAATCTCTGAAAGTGTGTTTCTATCAAAATATTTTAAATTTATAATTTTAATAGACAAAATTGTCTTTAATTTTTTTATTAATTGTATAATATTAAAGAAATTATTTTATTTAATTACTAATCTCTCTAAACTACACTATATGTATAAATCTAAAGTAATTAAATTAAAAATATAAATATAAATCAAATTTGAATTTTAGGGACTAATTTTCATTTTTAGGAACTAAATAAAAAAATTTAAAATTTGAATTTCTAAAAAATTTGACATCTAATAAAAATACAAATTAGTCTCTAAAATTGTGATTTTATAAAAATATTTTTAAGAAAAATATTATACTTAATTATCAATTTTTCTAAATTAAATTATATATGTAATGTAAAATAATTAAAAATAAAAATAAAAATTTAAACTGAAGTGATATATATATGTATATGTGTGTATATGTGTTTAAATTCTTCATTTTAAATTAGTTAAATAAAAAAAAGTATATAAATAATAAAATATTTGGAGTCTTTGATCTTATTTACTAATATATACTTTTAATAAAATGCTTAATATTAAAATTTATAAGTATTAATTCCATTAAAATAAATAAATTGTTATTCTTATATTTTATTTGTTTAATATATAAAAAGTTAAACATTTGGAGAACAAACACTTTTATTCCTCATTCTCTCTATCCTTTTTCTAATGTTATATTTTTAATTTTTAATTTTTAATTTTTATTTAACTAATTTCAAATGAAGTATTAAATATGTATATTAAAAAAATAAAAATTAGCGTCACTTTGATTTATATTTATATTTTTAATTTAATTAATTTAGATTATACATATAGTGTAGTTTAGAGGGATTAATAATTAACTAAAATAATTTCCTTAAAGTTATACAATTAATAAATAAATTAAGGACAATTTAATCTATTAAAATTTAAAACTTGAAATATTTTGATAGAAACACAATTTCAGGGACTAGTTTGTATTTTTATTAGATGTCAAACCTTTTAGAATGAGCTAAATGACCATATTGAATAATATCAGGTATATTTTTGAGCCAAGAAAAAGATTAGGGGCTTAATTGAGCTTTGCACTATAAATTAGGGGCTAAATTGGACCACCTTATCCCCTTTTTTTGTTTTTAATTCATTTCTATGGGCCCACAATTGACACATCAGCAAACTTAACACTGCTTTTTATGACGTTTGTTGCAAGGGTTTATATGTACCAATTTTTGTAACTTTAGGGTCATAAACGAACCTCGCGAAATATCAGGTTCCAATGTGAGAATAGAGTAAAACATTAGGGTCATATTTGCACCTTATCCCTAAAATATATTACATTTCCTTAATATTGATGATGTAAAGATTTTTCATTTTAAAATTCAAAAATAAAGATGTCGAGATAAAGTTTTTAATATCAAATCTATTTTATTTTTTAAGATCTTTAAATACCCTTGCAGCACTATACGTTAAAAAAAAAAAAAATGATGATAGAAAATTCATATAAATTCATAGTATAATTAATATCTTACAATTTTCACTTTATATATTTATCATATATTTAACTAAAATATAAAAAAAAGTGCCTCATAAAAGCGCAAAAAAAAAAAGATAAAATAAAACAAAAACGTCAAAAGAATAAAAATATACATATTAACTAAAATCATAACAAACCAAAAAAAAAAAAAGTTGTTTGCTAGCAAAAAAAAAAAAAAATTATATATATATATATATATATATATATAGTAAACAGCCTCTAAACACAAACAATTCTTGTTCTCTCTTTTTCTCTGAGTAGACACAGGTGATATTATAGAGTTTTTTTTTATGGTGTTAATATTATCACTCATCTAAAGTGTAAATAATTTTTTTTTAAATATAATTTATAATAATAATCAATGAATGATGTGAATTTAAATTTAGCATCATACATCAGCAGCCCTTTAAAAATGACGTCTTTTATTAATTTGCTCTTCAACTTATAAATTTATCACTTAAATATTTCAATTTATTAAAAATAAAATTTATTAACACTTGTAATATTATTTGAAATATCTAATTAATATTTTATAAAATAAAATAAAATTATATTTAAACAGAGAAATTTATCAAAAGTGTTTATAAATTATATTTTTAACATATTAAAAGATAAATCTTATAAATTAATGAGATAATTAATTGATCAAATATATATTAAATTTAAGGTACTATAGATGCATTAATCCTTCCAAATTTGTATCATTGATGATTGAAACTGGCTACTTGAGGAGCGTGTAACATTTATCCACAAAAAGTTAACAACCAACTAGTTAGTTACAAACAAGAGCTATTTTGCAACTCCCACTATTTTTTATTTTTTTATTTTTCACTCCATATTGTACATCTCAACACATTCTCGAACGTACTGCTACCTATGTCTTACTCATGGTTTCTATTTTTTTTCTGCACTCAGATTTTCTTAATTTTTCTTCATTATATTTTAAGTGTACCTTGTGATTTCGATTTACATATTGAATTTATAACGACAATGTCTTATAATTTTTATTCACATATTGAACTTAGGTTAAAATTATGATTTTGTTTTGTTTCATACAAAGAAAAAGTAGTATTGTGTTAACATTATTAAAAATCATTATTGTCAAAAAAAAAAAAAACATTATTAAAAATCGTATTTTTAATGGAGATTTTATTTTTATCGAATGTAAAATTATGAATTCAGAAGTCCACGAAACTGAATCTTTACATAATTCCTATTTATATAGTTAAGATCATTATCATTGTATTAAAATCTATTTTGACCATTTTGTAGATTTTTTATTTTCTATTTTCAAATTTTTGTTACATTTTAATGTGATTTATAAAAACAATGACATTTTTAATGAAAATTATATATATATATATATATATATATATATACCAGAAATTAGTTTTTGTAGAAAATATAAATTAAAAATATAAAATTAAATAAAAATAAACAAACAAATTTTAAACAAATACAATGAACATATCATTAGTTTATTTACTTTTGAAACGCTACGAAAAAGGAAGATATTATTACATATTCCTTTCTAAATTATATATTTCTTCGTACAATACTTATAATTGTTAAATCTATATATATATTAAATTCTGAGCCTTAAAATCATTAAGCTCAAATTTTACCACGTGTCCCTCCTCTTTATTCAGTATTCAGCTCTAAAAGCTTGTGTTGAATTCTAAAAATTTACTATATTTTTCAAAAAAATATATAAAAATTATTTAGTTAATTACTTATTTAAAATAAACACCTATTTAGGTAATTACTTATTTAAAATAAACTCCTGTTTAGTTAATTACTTATTTAAATTAAACTCCTTTTAACCTAAAACTTTATTTAGTATCAACCATCATAAAACTACGTACTAATATTAGGCACTTACATCGTCTTTCAAATTCAAATTCATATTTTCTTAAAAAATATATAAAAATTATTTAGTTAATTACTTATTTAAAATAAACACCTATTTAGTTCATTACTTCTTTAAATTAAATTCCTTTTAACCTAAAACTCTATTTAGTATATATCAACCATCATAAAACTACTAATATTAGGCACTCTCATCGTCCTTCAAATTAAAATTCATTCATTCCTACAACTTTTTTCCCTACTATCATCATCTTTTCTTTTCTTTTGTTAACTTTGGTTAGTAACTCAAAGAGCAATTCATGATTATTTATCCGGTACAATTATTTATTCATTTAATATCTATCTATATAAAATTCTAAGCCTTGAAATTATTAAGCTCAAATCTTGTCACGTGTCCCTCCTCTTTATTCAATATTCAGCTTTAAAAGCTTATGTGTTGAATTCTAAAAATTCACAAATTTTCTTAAAAAATATATAAAAATTATTTAGTTAATTAATTATTTAAAATAAATACCTATTTAGTTAATTACTTATTTAAAATAAATACTTATTTAGTTAATTACTTATTTAAATTAAACTCATTCTAACCTAAAACTCTATTTAGTATCAACCATCATAAAAACTACTAATATTACTCTCATCGTCCTTCAAATTCAAATCTATTCATTCCTACAACTTTTTTCCCTCTCTTCATGATCTTTTCTTTTCTTCTGCTAACTTTGGTTAGTGACTCAAAGAGCAATTTATGATTATTTATCCGGTACAATTATTTATTAATTTAATATCTAAATATATTATTCTATAAATATCCGTGCAACGCATGGGTTTACGACTAGTTTAATTTAATTTAATTTCAATTAATATTTTATCAAATTATCTAGGTTTTATAAGTTAACCTAATTAAAATAGGAAATATAATTTTAATTTCAATTATAATTGTAATTTTAAATAATTTAATTTAATTTTAATTGATAAATTAATAAATTATCCGACTCTTATATAATAAATAATGCGGATAGTTTTGTAATTTCTCCCCCCTCTCTCCTTTTCGTACATTTATATATATTGTAGATATTAAAAATACTATTATATTCCTACTATAACACTGATATATATATTTTCAATACTAACATATCCTCAATACTAATCTAATAATACTTAAATTTATATTTTTCTACCTCCAATAACTCACATACTAATCTAACATACTATTATATATCTCAAAGCAAACCTAATAATTCATATTAAACTATTTTCTTCTTCTTTTTTTCTTTGCAATTTTTTTTCAATCCTAAACAATTTAATTGTACCTCAAAAAAATAGAGAGATTTAGGACGAGAAACGACATAAGATCTGCATCTGATTCTACACAAATGTATCATTTTTTCGATCATTGTTATTCATTATTGTTTTTTCTTCTATCAATAGCATATCTAATGATTATATGTAACTATTTGGGGTGAAATTCAATAGTTACATTGACATTTTATATGTTATTTTTCATTAATAAACTATTTGGTCCTTTATTTAATTATTATTTTTATTTTAGATTCTTCATTTAATTATTATTTATATTAATAAAAAGTAACCAAATAAAATTATTATAATAATTTTTTAAGTTCATGCTATTATAAAAGTATTTGATTAATTTATAATTTATAATTTATTAAAATCATTTAATTATTTATTTTAAATTATATGTAGTATTTGTATTATACATGATGGGATCTTTGTTGTGTTTTTTTTTTAACTTGAAAATTTTACTTATGTAGTGGATAAGGATTCAACCTATAATTTTATAATGTCATTATTTTTTATTAATAAAGAAATTAAATAATTTAAATATTCATAAAATATACATTAGAAGGAATTTTTTCCTTTTAAATCATATAAAAGTTAATTTTTAAATTAAAAATAGTAAAATTTAAATTATGTATTTTCTCAAAAAGAAATAATTGCTAAATAAAACAGTGCTTTTCAATATAAATAAAGATAATTTATATTAAATTAATTTATATTCAAATTTGTCACATATGCCAATCCGCCTAGGGATGGGACGGTTGCCATTCCATCCGCGGGATTGGCATATGTAAAGCGGGGGGTTTGAATCCCATATCCCCTTCTAGTATTTCAAAAAAAGTATCATCATAGAATATAAATAAAAATTAATTTAATATTTAATATAATATAATATTTTAAAAAATAAAAAATGCTTATTTTATTTTCGGAGGCAGCCCAAAAACAAAGCTTATTTTAAAATTGCTATTTGTATAATTCAAAAAAAAAAAGCTTATGTTTGAGATATAAGTGTGAGTGTTTAAATTCTTATTCATGATTTGATCTTTGTTGTATCATTTATAGTTTAGTTAAAAAAAAAATTATAGGTAAGAGATTTAAACTATTTAAATATTAATAAATTATACTATAATTATAATTTTTTTCTAAATAAAATAAAAAAAATTCGATCACAAAATTTAAATCATACACATTAAATTATTTTTAAAAATAAATAACCACTTAATAATTGCATTTTGGAGGCTCTTTGCCGAACTTAATTACTTACTTTTTGATTCTTGAAAATGACGAGGAGTATAAAAGAAAAAGATTGAAAAAAGCTTAGAATTAAGGATCCATGAAGCAAAGAATTAAAGCATGCATTCGTTGATTTGACAAGCTCATAAGTCAATTTTTCATACAACAATTAACCAAAACGTGATTTCGATGTATGTATGGCGTACCCAGCTAACTTACAATAACATTTAATACAACTCGAATTTGGTTATTGGAAAAGAACATTTATATTGATGAGATTTTATTTTTGGTCTTTTATTTTCAGTGCGATTTCACATTATCATTAGATAAAAATTAACATAACATTATTACATTATTAAGATAAATTTTTTTAGTACATAACAATATATATCATCGATACAAATGAAATTAAAACTATTAACTTAATTTTTATTTAACTATAGTCATTAATATATATTATAGGAATTGATATATAGAAATAATTTATAATTTATAATTAAATAAAAATTAATCCATTGATTTCTAATTTTATTTGTATAAATATACATGTGTGTATTGTATCATGAGCTACTTTTTCATTATGTTGTGATAAAATTGTTGTACAATTAGCAAAAAAATCCTGTAAAATTTCGGAATTATAAATTAAAACAAGTTTAAAACACTAACCTCTTGATGATTCCACAAAAGTTTGATTAAATCTTCAATGCCAAGTCAAAATACAAATTATTAAAACTTGCACTATGATTTTCACAACCCAATTTACTTCTTTTTTGTTTCTTTAATATGCAGAGAATTCTTTTGTTTTTTGTAGAGAGAAATATATCTATTAACTTCTTCCATCATTAAAATGATATATATATATATATATATATATATATATATAAAAGTTATATACCAAGGGTTGTAACTCTTCCAAGAGTTACAATTCTATTTAATTAACTTTATATTATAATAAACTATAATATAAACAAATATAATATAAATAGAATAATCATTCGGTTCGGTTGGCGAACCCGACCCGAATTCTAACAAATCCAAACCATTTTGTAAATTTGTAATTTTCTCAAAAGTTTTTAATTTTTTTAATTTAAGTCTAATTTTGATTTTTAATTTTATTTATAACTAATCTGATATAAGTGATTTAATTATTCATTAATTTAACAAATATGGCACTATGTAATTTGAAGTTAATACCATCTTAATTTCAGTTTTAAAGATTCAAAAATTGTAATACTAGTTTTAAATATTTTAAAAATTTAGCCATTAAATTTTAGTTGATATATAATTCATGTCATTTTAAAAATAAATATTAATAATATTAATACCAAAAGAATAACACAGTATTAGTTTCATCACATGTAGCCATAATTATATTAGTTGCAACTCATACAAAATTAAAGGAAAATAATCAAATGTGTCATGAACTTTGAATTAATTATCAATTAAATCTTATTTTTAAAATCATTTTAATTTATTTTTTTTAGCTTTACGAATTATATCAATTTTGTAAAATTTTATCTTAAAGATCTAATTATATTTTTAAAAATTATTTTTAGATCCCAACAAAATAAATTTGACACTCATTAGTTTTTCTTAAAGAAAAAATAAAAATTAAAAAAAATATTCTTAAATCTTAATTTTACCACTCTGGAAATAAACTTAGAAATTAATTTTAAATTTCTACATAAAATTTTTACTTTTTATGTATTAATTCATGAAAATAATAAGAAAAAATAAAAAAAATCACAACTTTATAAATCAATTTATTATATATAATAATATTACTACAAATTAACATATAAACTAAGCATTTACTATCACTATAAAAAATAATAAAAAATTTTTAAAATAATTTTGTTTTCTTTTTTAGAAAAATTAAATATTTTTATATTCTTTATTAATATTTTAAGTACCTTAAAATTCTCTCTCTTTTCTTGATTTCATACTTTTTTTTTCTCGATCCCCATTAGAAATATTTTTAAATAACATGGTTGAAAGTTGAAAATTTAATATTAAAATAATTAAAAAATAAAATTTTTAGGTAAAAAAGTTAAAAATTTATTAAAATATTTAAAATTAATTTTTTATTTTATTTAAATTTCAAGAGTGGTAAATTTAGAATATGTTTTACAGTGGTTTTTTTTTTTGGAAAAATGATAAATATCAAACTTATTTTATAAGAATCTAAAAGTAATTTTTGAAAATACAATTAAATCATTAAAATTGACACAACTTATAAAGTTGAAATAGCAAATTGAAATGATATCAAAAGTAGAATTTAATTGATAATTGGTCTAAAATTAAGGATATATCTAATCATTTTTCCTAAATTAAATTAGAGATAAAAAAAAATTTCAATCCTAAAAGTTATATAATTTTTATAATTATATCCTGTAAGCTTAATTATTAACAATTAAATTTAGTAAGTAATTAATAAATTAATTGTTAGTATTATCCCGTTAATAGTAATGAAATAGGCATATGCAACATTATTTTTTCCCATGTGGGTTGTGAGTTATCGAAACATAGATTAATAGCTTCCAAGTCCACCATCCATGTCAACATCTGATTAGGGGTGAGCACGGTCCGGTTCGTTTTGAAGAGTACTATCGGAGATTTAAAAATTAAGGCTCTATAATTGCTTCGAATTTTCGGTTCGAGACACTTCGGAGATTAAAAATTTCGGTTCAATTCAATTCGTAGATCGGTTCTTCTCCGAATTAGAAATTTCGGTTCAATTCGGTTCGGAAATCGGTTCTTCTTTAAGTTAAAAAAATAAATAAAGATATAATTCAAATCAAATTATTAAACTACAAACCATTTCATAATTTTATTATAAAATTAAATAATTTTTAATAGATTTATTTATCATTATTTTTTTATTATAAAAATTTTATTAACATATATGCAATATACTCTAATATACCATACAATTATTAAATATTTTTATGAAAACATTTATATAAATAATATATATCATAGAATAATAATAATAACCTCATAACTATTAA
>CATIWO010330548.1:0-11619 GCA_949673435.1 Macaranga tanarius | reverse complement strand
ATCATTTTTAGTCATTTCACTTCAAACAGCACTTTTACAATAACTTTAACCAAACATATTTATTATCAAACAACACTTTTTAGATTTATTACCAAACAGATAAATTGGTTTTTTCATCAGCACTTTTTGAATCAGTACTTTTCAAATCAGCACCAGCAGAATTCAACAGCAATGCCAAATAGGCCCTTAAAGAGTTTAAATAAGCTCATAAGTTATCTAGTTTGGTATGGAGTGGGCCTTCTCTTAGTGTAGAGAAGCCCATATGCCTATAACCTTAGCCTAACTCGTTAAGGGTTAACGAGGTCAAAGGCTAAGGTTATCAATATAACCAAACACAACACACTCACTTACAAAACAAAGCCATGTACATAGTTTGAGTGTGAGACACTAAATATATCAAATGCATGCAGCTTGAGTGTGAGACACTCAAGCTATAGCAATGCATGTGACTTGAGTGTGAGACACTCAAGTTGTTATTATTATTATAATATTGGTTTTGTTTAAGTTAGTGAAGAGTGTAGAGACAGGACTATAACTCCTAATGCATATGACTTGAGTGTGAGACACTCAAGTCATAACTATTATCATATTATTTTTATGTTGATAGTTAGTGGAGTTTGTAGAGACAACTAAGCCAACTAACTCCATTTGAACTTTTGAGAGCAAAATTGATATTCTTATAAAAGAGAGAAAAGGATTGAGGGTGTCTTCTTCCTTCTTCTTCTTCTTCAAGTGTAGAGAATTCATAAATACACATGAGTTGTGTGCTTTCAAGTTAAAGCCATTATTGTATAAGAGTTGTACAAGTTCAAAGTCCATAATCCATTGGAGGTTGCATCTTTGTTCTATACATTCAAGCTTAGAGTGGCTCTAACAAGCTCTTGGGTCAAATCAAAAGAGAGGCTTGTGGGTAGAGCATCACTAACTTTGAAGATCTTCCTTGTGCAACTTGTCTGTTTCAAGCTAGAGGCGTCACATTTGGGGAGCTTGGAGCTTGTAGATCAATATCAACCAAAGCTTATCAAGCGTGCTAACAACTTGGAGTTTTATAAGTGTTACCAAACTCTTATTTGCTAGTCTTATGTTGTGAATGCATGACTTAGTTGTTTGTTATTGATATATTATCCTTAATGCATGTTTAGCTATGTAAAAGTACATGTGATATGATCTATGGGCATGGATAGATTCATGTGTTCATCCAAGAGTTACAAGTGTTGATGCAAAAGTTGCATGAAATTAAAATTTTTAAAATTCTGCATGTTTTTGGTTGCCTATAAATCTCATCCCTTTAATCTTTAATGTGTACAATGTTGATTTTGGCAAATGAAAAGATTAGGTTACATGTATTTATCACATTGATAAATGTGAGAGGATGAATGTAGACATTATACATGAGATGTATTTTCTACATTCTTCTTTCTACACTAGTGAGTTACTTATACAAATTGTATACTTGCTATATCAAGTTGTATACCTATGATGTCATAGATGATGTCAAGAGGTGTGCCTATGATGTCATTGATGATGTCAAGAAGTGTGCCTATGATGTCATGGATGATGTCAATAGGTGTGCTTATAATATCATGGATGATGTTAAGAGGTGTACTTATGATTCCATGGATGATATCAAGAGGTGTGCCTATGATGTCATGGATGATGTCAAGAGTTGTGCTTATGATGTCATGGATGATGTCATGAGGAGGTTGCTTTCTCTATATATATATATATGTCCTAAGAAATTTTTTATGGATGGTTAGAGAGACACCAAAATTAACATTTACAAAAGACAAACCCAAAAGTATTCTTGCAAAAGATTAAGTTAGTGCAAGATTTGTGAGGGTCAATTGAGAGGAGACTTACAACTAATCAAATCAAAGCAAGAAAGTGATTTGGTGAAGCTTTGGTGTTTCAAGCTAGAGGCCTAACATTTGGGAGGCTAGAGCATTTAATTCTAGATTTGAACCCACTACATCAAAGCTTATAGATAACTATTATGATCTACATCAAGCTTAGGAGTTGGTAACTTTTTCTTAAACTTAGAATTCCTAAGTTGTTGTTTGTACATGTTTATATGCCATTTAGCTATGTGTAAAGATGAAAAATGGATCTATGTAAAGGGAATTCTTCATATAATGAATTGTTATGTAAGTAAAATTTTTGAAATTTCACCCTACTTAGGCTTATACTCACCATGCATGTTCTTAGTGTCTAAGTTGCATAACCGATTCCATTACTAAGAACCTTGATTTAACCTTAAAAAGTCTTAAGACAAAAGTCAATTTTTGGTTAACTAGACATCCCATGGGTTAAATTGAGGTCCTGATTCCAAATTAGAACCTTTATGTGATTAGAATATTCATAAGGGATAGAATATTCGTAGGAACCTTTATGTGAGAAGTCAAATTTTGACCTTCCAGCGGGGTCGAAGTAGGTCATACACATGTGCATATCATTATTTTTAGATAATAAAATAAGGTGATGATCCTTAAAAGTAATGACCAAGTAAGAAATATTCTTTTTTCTAGAATATTCTATTTATAATTAGGACATATCATCAAAATAAATAAAGAAGCTTCTAAAATTGTCATTTATTGATAAAATAAGCTTAATAAAGCGATATTTTTTATGTGACTTAATTACATGTCTCCCCACAAGACTTTTATCTATAAATAGTAGGTCATTAAGAGCATTTTGGGAGGACAGTTCAATAATTGGAGAATGAAAATTGCTGACGCAAAAATTAGATCAAAATTGGAGAGTGAAAAGGTGAAGAGAATGAAAGAAAAATTAAAAAAATCAAACCAAAACTCTACCAATTTTAATTTTCAAATACTCATCTCTATACTTCCCAAGCTTTTAATCCTCTTAAAAAGTGTTTCAATCTTCATCCTACACATCCAAGCTCTTAAATCTTTATTCATATTTGGTGAGTTTTATTCATATTTTCAATGTAATATGAGGCTAAACAATTTCAAAAAAACCTTTCTTTATCTTTTGCAAGCTTTAGTTGGGGTTCTTGGGGCCTTTTTTTAAATAGTTTTAGGCTAAAAACAAGATGAGTTTAAACCCTAAGATGAATAACTAGCGGCTATTGAGGCTAAATCTAGCCATTCACTATTTGTCTAAACTTCTTGAAGTGCACACTGAGTCTTCTAAACCAACCATTTAATCTTATACTATTTTATTCCTTCATTTTTACTCTAAAATGACTATAAGGATGAATTTAGGGGGTCACATTCACCTTGTGTAAATGGTTTTTCTTTGCAAGAATGACCTAAAAGTCCTAGGATGATTGGATTTCACTCACTTATTATTTGTTTTATCTTTTAAATTTTCAATTTATTGATTTTAAACTATATTTTCTTGCATCCATTCAACTTCATTTTAATCATATTATTCAAAAATCAATCTTATTCTAGTTACGTTTGGTTAATGAATAAGACTTTATCAAATTTACTTGCATTTTGTACTTATGTGTGTGCTTTAAAATGCTTGTATATGCCATGTTTTATTTATTTGTATCTTCCATTATATTTGTTTGTTCATGGGTGTTTGATTTAATTATTTACATCTTCATTTGTGTGAATGCATTATTACTTACTTAATTTTCATATCACTAGCATCGTGCTTCATACATTTGTTTGTGTGGTAGTATGTGCATTCTTGCATGAAAGAAATAACTTCACTTGCATTCTTGTATTTGTATACACCCCAAAATAATCACTTACATTTTTCTGCACGCTGAAATTATCATGAATCATTTGCATTTGTGTGATCTAAAATCTATCTTGCATGAATCCCATATTTGCATTTGCATTTGCATCTCATGTCATATTTTGCATTATATATCTCTTGTGATCTATTATCAAGTTCATAATCTCTCATTACTAATTACTACTAATTATTACTAACTCTTACTAACATCTGACATTTACTTGTTTTATCATTTACATTTCAAGTACTTTTATTTATTGTTTATTATATATGTTGCTCATGTTCATCAAGATTAAGCTCCCAATCTCAATCTATACATATATTTATACCTAAATCTATATATGCTATTATATATTTATATTATTTATAAATCTCAAGCTCTTAATCTAACTCTGTTTATATTTTATGCTTTATTATTAACAATTTATTTTTCGTGCAATTTTATATCATTGTTTTGTATTCTAATGCAATATATTTAAATGTAGAAGAAACTAAAAGAAAAATACAATAGCATAACAACTTTCATTGGCTAGTGTTTGGTGAAAGTTTTCAGGATAAAAATAAGATATAATGCATTTATGCATGCTATGAAAAATCTCTATTGACTAATGATTTTTTTTGCATTTATTTCATACTATTTTATATATGATTTAGATGGAAGAAATTTTTATCTTTTTGCATAATGAAAGATATTTTTTTTTGTATTGCTTTCTTTGGGTAATGGATAGCCAGTTTAAAAATTATCTTATCTTTATTTATAATTTTATAATCTGACTGATATATATTTGTGATCTACATTAAGTACTTCCTAAAAATTTATGAGATCTATATATAATTTGATTTTGAGTCTATGAGGAAGCTGCTTTGATCTCCAAAATTCACATTTTGGTATAGGTGACCTTCTCTTGGCAATGGCATATGCTTAAACACATACTTTTTTTAAAACAACTACTTAAACATATTATGTTCTGATAATATTTTACTAATATTCAATTGATAATTTTGTATGTTGAAGTTATAATGCATTCCATGGAGTTGTTGGGGCTTATACAAAATGTATTTTTTGTGGAGCTTGGTGCACAAGAGAGCTTATTATTGAATTATGTACTCAAGTTCATGCCAAGTTTGTGTAACATCTTGCTCTAGAGGTTAACTGACTTATAATAATAAAAATGATTAGAAAATAAGTTTTAAGGACCTATTAAGTTATAGGGAGAACTAGAAGGACTAAGTGGTTTTTTAGTCTAAGAAAAAAGAAGAGAGCACTGTAGCTTCTCCTCATGGCCACATTTTTTTTTCTCTTCTCAAGCTTTATGGTTTCATTTTTTTAAGCTTCCATGGTTTCTTCTCAAGTTTTCAAACAACAAACTCATTTCTTTCTCAAGCTTTTCACTCTCTTTAACTTCCAATTTCTTTTCTTTATCAAATTCCATTATCCAAACTCAAGAAATCATCATAGATTAGTGTTGGATTTGTAAAGTTTTGGTGGAAGCTTAAGATGGTAACTCAAAGTCTTTCCCAAGACAACTAATTCAAGTTGTTTTGATTTTACAAGCATTTAGGTAAGGAAAAAGACTTGATTCAATTCTGAATTTGGAAAATTCATCATCTGTTTCTTGCTTTTGGTTTTAAATGTTGGTTTTAATGAATTTTGTTGCAAGATATATGTATATACAAAAATAAGAAAAACTTGTCATTAGAATTTTGTTATTTTGATAAGAATTAGTTTTGGAGACTTTAGATGGCTTGAAACAAACCTTTGTAAGTGTATATTTCTTTAGGGAGTTGTGTTGGTGATGAAATATTGTGAAAATGAGTAAAAATATAGTAAAAAAAGGACTGTCGATGTTGCAAATCATCTACAGGTCGATCAGGCAACGCCTCAGCACTGAGGAGGTGCCTCAGTATGCTAAGGCAGTGCCTGAGCACTAAGGAGGCACCTTAGTGATGAGGAGGTGCCTTAGTGGCTGTCTGACTCCTCAGGACCCCATTGGAAGCTTTTTCAGACCATTTTTAAGGTTATAGACCATATCATCCTACCATATATCAACTAAGTTGAGTAGAATTTAAATAGAAAGCTAATAATCTTATGTTTTTGCTTCTTAAATGTTAGGAGTAGATCCAGTCATAGCTATAAAGCATAGGTCAGAGCCAACTAGCTAGTTCTTTACTTCAGTAAACTCAGGTGAGTGGCTAAGCATAAAACCTTAGTTTTTGAAATTATATATATATGTATATACAAAATGTTAAAGTATATAAAGTGTTTTCTATGATATAACTGATGTTTCCTTACAAATAATTTTATCCAATATTAACTTACTATTATTTTTTTTATAAATTACTTAGTTTCTGTAACAGCAATTAGGAACATATAACAATAAGTTTGTTATTGATATAGCTAAAGAAATTTAAAGCAAGAATATGTTTGTTATTATTATTAAATACAACAATTATGTTTCAACAATATATTTGTACCTAGTATCAGCTAATGACTCAACAATTATATTTTTATTAGCAGTTTGATAAATGTGAATGCTTTAATTTATAAACAAATCTATACACTCGTGATATGTATCCTTTAGATTACACCATGATGACTGGTATCTTATCTCAACACACACACACACACACACACACACACATATATATATATATATATATATATATATATGACAATGAAATTTAGGACCTTCTTGGACAACCCTCAGGAAAATATGACTTTTACGTAAAATACACTCCTCCAGCACATGTATTAGTCCCCTCTAGATTAATAATTCCATCTGGGTGGGGACCTAATTTTCATTTTGAAGACCTGTTGGAAAGGAAAAATAAAATAAAAAAATGTGGACAATAATATGGACAAAGGATAAAAATATGCAAATACACTTACCAGAAAAAGTACTATTCATCAATAGTACCCTACAGATAATGGAGGACATGATACTATTCATGAACAGGAGATCCGTGTCCAAATAGTTCCTTTTGAGGCCTATAAAAAGAGAGCTTATTGGCTGAAGGAGATAGAACTTTTCTTAGGTAGAAAACTCTCTCCACTTTTGTAAACATTCCCTTTCTCTCCTTGCGCCAAAAACAAGAATTGGATCTCTTAGAAAAATTGATATTTTTGTATGTAAGGCTTATATTGCCAAAACAATTGAACATAATTTTAAAGAGACTTTGTCATGCATTAATATATTTATATTTCCAGTTGGTTTAAATACTAAAGTTATTAGCAATATAAGTATATACATTATTATATTCCCAACATTAGCATTAGCCAGCTATCAGCTAATCATGCCTACTTCATAGCTAGCGGAGTGGGTGTGAAGATTTAATTTTGGTATTAGAGCCTAAGTTTAGTAGTTTACCTAGTGTTCTAACTTTAGAATAGAAATACTAAGTCTAAGACTTTAGTTTTGTTATATTTTTGCAGAGCAATGCTGCCCAGACTTAGAGGTGGTAGAAGCCATGGTAATAATCATGGTCGCATCGCTAGAATCACTAATATTGGCCAACCTCATAGGAATCCTCCAAATCATCTTGAAAGGATGGATGATGTGTCCTTTAGTGGAGGGAAACATATGGACTCTACCTTTGGTGATGTTGCATCAAGAGCATATCCAGCTACTCCACCTACGCAACCTGCTCCTACACCTCCAGCTCATCCACCACCAGTTCCACCTGATCCATAACTAGTGCAGCCAGTACCTCCTTTTTAGGCTGATGCTGGTATGGGAGCTCTTATAACCCAAGCTTTTGTAGCGGCTATGGCTTCTCAAGAGCAGTATTGTGATTCTTGGATGATAGTAGATTGTGCATGCAGATTACGTGCATATGATTTCAAGGGGTCCATAGATGGTGGAATAGTTGATGAGTGGCTAAAGAAGTTAGAGAAAGCTTTTCTTATCTTAGGGTTGATAGAGGTTGAGAAAGTTCAGAATGTGCATGGGTTTATGAAAGGTTTAGTAGATGATTGGTTGACTAGAGTTCACCATCTATATGATGAAGGGCTGACATATAATATATTCATTATGGAGTTCTATAAAGAGTATTTGAAAGGCAACTATAAGAAAAGCAAGCAGGAGGCATTCTTTAAGTTAACTTAAGGTAGTCTGTTAGTCAAAGAATATGCAGATCAATTTTAGGATCTATATCTCTTTTTTTCTGAGATTATACCTTCGGAGGAAATTTAAGTATGATAGGTCTAAAAATGGACTATAAGCTTATATGTGAACTGGAATAGATTGGTATGAAGGAAATAATTTTTGGGAACTATTTCAAAAGACACTGGCTTTTGAGAAGGCAAGGAAAGAATAGTAAGAGCAAGAATAAAAAAATAAAAGGTTTATTGCTAGTTCCTCTCAAAGTTATGAAAATAGACAAGACAACAGAGGAGTTAATCAACCCTAGATAAGTCACAGTTATAGTGGTGGTGGCCGAGGTTCGCCCATGAGCATTAGGCAATAAGCTAATCAACTTTAGATGAGTCAGAGTTGTGTAAGGCAACCAGTTAATAGCTTTGCAAGTGTCCAAAGGCGAACTTATGGAGTTATGCCATAAAATAGCCAAAGGAGACACATATATCCATAATGCCCAAATTGTGGCAAGTTTCATAAAGAGGAATGTAAAAAGAGGTCATTGGGTTATTTTGAGTGTGAGAAGATTGGCCATATTAAAAGAGATTGTCCTTCATTAATGCACTTTAGCATTTCAGGATGAAGAACTACAACCCTTAAAAATCAGGGCGGTAGTAGAAATTTTACACCAAATAGATAGGTCACCACTAATTCTAGCCCTAGTGTTGGTAGGGTGGTGTTATTGCTACAACATCTTAGCAAGGATAGAGTGCCTAACCAAATCAATCTTTAACTAAAGCTAGAGTTTATGCAGTGACGCAAGGTGAAGCATTGACATCTCTAGAAGTTGTTACTGATATGTTAACTATCTTTGATCGAGATGATTATATGTTAATTGACCCAAGAGCCACCCATTCTTTTATCTCTCACTCTTTTACTTTTTATACTAATTTAAAGCCTAGTTCCTTAGATGCTATGATGATCGTTAGTAACCCTTTGGGAAACTCTAAGGCTTATGAGAAAGTGTATAAAGATTGTGTAGTTAAGATAGGTGAAAATGAGCTCTTAGCAAATTTAGTTTCTTTATAACTTCAAGGTTTAGATGCAATCTTTGGCATGGATTGGCTATCTCTCCATTATGCTACAGTGGATTATTTTAAGAAGATAGTAGAGGTTAAGCATCCTAGGGAAACTAAATTTTCTTTTTAAGGGGTATGACATGCTCTTCCCTCTTGTGTGATATCAACCATAACTGTTAGGCAAATGTTAAGGAAGGGTTGTCAATCATATCTTTCTTATATAGTTGACAATAAGTCTGAAGGGCCAAAATTAAAAGATATTCCAATAGTGTGTGAATTTGAAGATGTTTTTCCAGAAGATCTTTCAAGTTTACCTCCAGATAAAGAGGCTGAATTCTCTATTAATGTCTAGTGTAGATCCTATTTCTTAAGCACCTTATAGAATGGCTCTAATAGAGTTAAAGGAATTGAAGATCCAATTGTAGAAGTTATTAAATAAGGGTTTCATTAGGCCTAGTGTATCACCTTGGGGAGTACTTATGTTATTTGTAAAGAAAAAGGATGGTTCTATGAGGCTATATATAGATTATAGACAGTTGAATAAGGTTACAGTGCATAATAAGTATCCATTACCTCGTATTGATGATCTCTTTAATCAATTACAAGGAGCTAAGGTTTTCTCAAAGATCGACTTAAGGTCTGGGTATCATCAACTAAAAATTAAAGAGACAGATGTACCTAAGATGGTTTTTAGGACGCGCTATGAACATTATGAGTTTCTTGTGATGTCATTTGGGTTAACTAATGCACCAGCTGCCTTTATAGATCTTATGAATAGAGTGTTTTAGAAATATTTGGATAAATTTATGATTGTATTCATAGACAATATACTGTTATATTCTCGAATTAAAGAGGAACATGAAGAACATTTGAGGACAATATTGTAAACTTTGAGAAGTGAGCAACTATTTGCTAAATTGAGTAAATGTGAGCTCTAGCTAGATCAGATTATTTTCTTAAGGCATGTTATATCAGCAGAAGGCATTTATGTAGACCCTAAGAAAGTTGAGGTAGTAGTTAAATAGGAACAACTAATCAATACCACAGAGGTGAGGAGTTTTTTAGGTTTAGCTGGTTACTATCGCCGATTTGTTCAAGATTTCTCAATTATAGCAACTCCATTAACAAAATTGTTAAGGAAAAATGTGAAGTTTATATGGACAAAAGAATGTTAAAGGAGTTTTAAGAAACTTAAGGTAGTTTAACTTCTACACTAGTACTAACTCTTCCCACTAGTGATGGTGAATTTGTGGTGTATAGTGATGTTTTCAGGAAAGGATTAGGTTGTGTTCTCATACAATATAGGAAGGTTATAGTATATGCTTCTAGATAACTGAGGCCGCATGAATCAAACTATCCTAATAATGATTTAGAATTAGCAGCTGTGGTGTTTGCTTTTAAGACTTGGAGGCATAATTTATATGGAGAGACATGTAAAATTTTTACAGATCATAGATCTCTTAAAATACTTTCTTAGTCAAAAGAGCTAAATTTGAGGCAAAGAAGATGGATTGAGTTACTAAAGGACTACGACAGTATAATAGAGTACTATCCCGGAAAAGCAAATGTTGTGGCAGATGGTCTTAGTTGAAAATCTTATAGTAATTTAACTCATATCAAGTCAGTACGATTTCCTTTATTTATAGAACTTCAAGCAATGAATGTGGACATGAAGTTAAATAATTAAGGAATATTATTGGTAACTCTTAAGGTTAGACCCATTCTGGTAGAAAGGGTTAAGGAAGCTCAAACTCAAGATGCTCATTTATGTAAAGTTATTGAGGAGGTAAAAAGTGGGTCACGAACTGATTTTTCTATTAGAGAGGATGAAACTTTAATGCTTGGAGAAAGGCTTTTGTGTTCCAAATGTAGAAGAATTTGTTAGAATTGATATGCCCTAGGGCCATTATTGTATATGAACATTGTATATTCATCCCTATGGCAATGAAATATTCATTTAAATTAAGTGTTGAGTTTATTTTAATATTTACAATTAGTATTATGTTGAATGAGTTTATTATCAAGAGTTGATAATATGAGTGACAAACTCATTTAGTACATATGCTATAAATGTTCATAGTCATTGGATTAATATTTAGGTAGTATTAATCCCTAGACTATCACATATGTCTATTTTTCTTGATCGATATGTGATATCGATAGTGGGAGGTAGTGAGTCTCATGCTACTTGATATAAGATATCAGAATAGACACGTGGATACTCATGTGATGGGTGGATCGAACTTGTGACGTAAGATTTATGATTGTATGGATATTCACTTTAGTCAATAATCATAATCTTGGACACAATGGTGCTTATGGTCCTTTGACCTAAGGTGACACGATCATCCATATATGGTTGGTTCAAGTTTGCTACTGCTTATATACTTATGCTAGCCACGCATGGGTATATGGCGTATGGTGACTCTAGTTGGTTATATGTAGGGATGAGTGATCGGCCAAGATGGAATTCATTACCTGGAGTGAACCGAGATAAGATCCTATACTATCTAAGTTATTCTTGATGAATAAGTACATGGCCAGGTCAAACTTGACTTACCCGAAAAGAGTTTCGGTGCTAGAAAGAGTTTCTAGTAAAAGTCATGTTTTATCAAGAATTGAACTTAAGATGAGGTCATATTATTGAGGCAATTAGAGTTTGACTAAACCATGACTCTAGCCAAAATCGGGATCTTGTAATGAAGGGACATTCTATGCACAGTAATTGTGTTCTGTGGTTCATGTGGATC
>CATIWO010330492.1:0-25830 GCA_949673435.1 Macaranga tanarius | reverse complement strand
AATATAATTAATAAGACATTAAAACAATTTTATATTTTGTTAATTAAAATGTTAACAAAATAAATTTCATGTACAAGAAATAAAACCAATTTTGGATGAAATTGGTCTAAAATATTATACATGTAAAAATATACATTATGTAAAAAATAAAATAAAATAAAAAAAGGCGTGGAACAGTGTTTGCTGCTGTGAACAGTGCACAGCAAATTTGATGTTGCACTGTTCACAACAGTAAATTTTGCAGCAGATTTGCTGTCCGATTGGAGATGCCCTTAGTATACCTGATGCCTGTGGATAACTGTTTTTGATTTTGATAGACAAGACACGACGCAAGACTAGCTGTATTTAAAAATGCAACAACTTCAATCGGAGGGATTTTCAAGTTTTCTTTCGTTGTTGTGGTCAAATTGGTATGCACGAAACCTACTTTTTTATGAAATAAATCGTTGGATATGCAATAATTAATGTTTTTAGCAAGCTTTAAAGCTTCTTCATGATTATGAGGAAGCCAACTCAAGGCTCTAAAGTCCTAGTCGAGTCAACAGAATGATTAGATGGCAACCTCCGACCCTAGGCTACTTTAATATCAATTATGATATAGCTACTAATTAAGGACCTGAAATTGGAATATAAGTGATTATTAAAGGCACAATAGATTCAGTTTAAGTGGCTAAAGCCTGGAAGAAAGACCAGTGCTTCTCACTAGAAATTGCCAAAGTGGTGGCTTGTAGATTAGAAGTACAATTAGCCATTGATCAAAACATGTCTTCAGTGGTGTTTCAGACTGGCAGTTTGTTATTGGTGCAGAAACTATCCATTGCCTCCATGGATATCTCAAAACTTGGAAACATTATTTGTGATATTCACAAGCTAAGCACTAAGTTTGAATTTTGTAGCTTTTAGTTCTCCCCAAGAGAAACTAATAAGGCTGCCCATTCCTTGGCTAAGTTTTCTTTCAATTTAGATACATTAGAAGAAACTTATTTTGATTCTTTTCTTCCTTTTGTATTGCAAATGGTGTTGTCTGATTTGAGCTTTTTGTAAGGAAGGTTCATGGTTATTTTCTCACAAAAAAAGAATAAATGAAGAAAAATGAAAAGAAAAAAACAAAAGTATGTAAATAAAAAATTGGGGGGAGGAGGGAAGGAGGGAAATTGAAAGTGAAATGAAAAAAGGGGGGAAAAGGGGGTGGAAAAAAATTGAAATAGAAGGAAAATAGAGAAATAATAATTTTAAAAATATAAAATAAAATTTTTTATAAAAAAATTTACGGTATTCCGTCACAAGTCCATCACAAATTCGTCACAAATTAGCCGACCGTCACAAAATTTGAAAACAAAAAAATAATGTGTAAAATTAGTAGGGACGGTTTATCCGTCACTAATTAGTGACAGACGATCCATCCATCACTAATTTAGTGATGGACAAGCCCATCTGTCACATGATTTAAAATAAAACTAAAATAATTAATGTGTAAATTCCATCCGTCATAAATTTAGTGATGGACGATCAATCCATCACAAATTTAGTGATGGACAAGCCCATCCATCACTAATTAGTGACTGATTCGTGACATATGGGTCGTCCATCATAAAATTTCAAAACACTAAAAAATTATAAAATTATATATGTCACTAATTAGTGACAAATAGGTCATCTGTAACAAAATTTGAGAAAAAAGTTAAAAAAAATCAATATTTAAAATTAGTGACGGATAGTTCATTCATCATAAATTTAGTAATGGAAAAGTCCATCAATCACTAATTAGTAACCAATTACCAATTAGTGATTGATGGGTCGTTTATCACAAAATTTGAAAATAACTAAAAAATTCAATGTGTAAAATTTAGTCCATTTGTCACAAATTTAGTGACAGACAAGTCCATCGGTCACTAATTAGTGATGAACGGGCAGCCTGTTACAAAATTTGACAAAAAGTAGAAAAAATAAATGTGTAAAATTAGTAACGAATAGTCCATCCATCATAAATTTAGTGACAAAAAAGTCTATTCGTCACTAATTAGTTACAGACGAGTAATCTATTAATAATTTAGTGACGGATTTGTGACAAATTTTTGATCCATTACAAATTTTCTCTACATATTATTTTTTTTCCTTTAAAAATTTTGTGATGGAGTTTGTATCCATCACTATTATCTATCAGTAATCTCGATATCCATCACTAATTCATCACTAATCCGTCATAATTTTATGACTGAAATTTCTGTCACTAAATTCCATCACTAAAGTTCTCTTTTTTTTTTTTTTTTTGCAGTATAAACAAAATTTTTTAAAAAATGCTGGTTGGTTATGGGATAGATTTTATAAATTGAATAATATTTATAGGAAAAACTATAATTTCTATCTCAGTCAATGATCAATTAAATCCTATTTTAAAAGTCATTTCAATTTGCTCTTTTAACTTTTACGAATTGTGTCAATTCTATCCAATTTTAGTTGAAGGATCTAATTTTATTGTATAATTACTTTTAAATTCCTATAATATAAATTTGACATTTATTATAATTTTGTCTTTTTTTGCTTCTTTTTTCATAAAAAAAACAAAATATAAAAAATGGTTTCAAATTTTAATTTTACCATTCTAAACGTAAATTCAAAAATTGATTTCTAAATATTTTATAGAATTTCAACTTTTTTTCTTAAAAAATTTATATTCTAATTATTTTAAAATTCATTCCTCGACTTTCAATCATGTTATTTGAAAACTTTCCTAATAGGGATCAAGTATGAAAAAAGTATGAAATAGAGAGAAAAAAAAAAGAAAAAATTTAAGGTAGTAATAATATTAATCATGTATATATAAAAATAATTAATTTTAATTTCTAAAAAATAAAAAAAATAAAAAAAAATTAAACTTTTATTATTCTTTATAATGGTAATTAAAAGTGTTTAATTTATATTTTTATTTTATTGATATTAATATATATAATAAATTTATTTACAAGTTTTGACTTCTTATTTTTTATTATTTTCATTTACATAAAAGTTAGAATTTTATGTAATAATTTAAATTTTAATTTAAAATTTATTTCAATAGTTGGAGGATCATAATTTGAGAATATTTTTTAAATTTTATTTTCTAAAAAAAAGAAAAAATTAATAACTATCAAATTTATATTATAGGGATTTTAAAGTAATTTTAAAAAATACAATTAGATCTTCCAACTCAAATTGGATAGAATTAACATAATTCGTAAAGTTAAAGAAACGAATTAAAATAACTTTCAAAATAAAATTCAATTGATAATTGGTTCAAACTTGAGAATAAAACTAATGGTTTTCCCATATATGAGTTATTTTTCACTATACACGTGTATTTATACAAATGAAATTAAAATAGTTAAATTAATCATTATTTAAGTACAACTATGATACATATTGCAAGTATTAATAGACAACGAATAATCAATGACTGTAATTAAATAAAAATTAATCTAATTAATAATGTTTAATTTTATTTGTATAAATAGACATATATGTATTGTAGAAAAAGCCATTATAGGGGTCCTTAAATCACTTTTAAATATAAAAGGATTAGCCACTCACTATGAATAAATTTCAAGAAAATAATAACAATTATTCCTTTAGTTTCCTTCTAGTCCTTAAAACTTGAAATTGTGAGAGTGCCAGGTGTATTAAGTATAGCAATCTGAAATGTGACAGACAATTTGTGCCAGTTAAGGAATCTAAACTTGTTAAATTTCTAATTTAGCTATTGTAGAATTAAACTAAACTAAGGATGCCTTGCTAAAAGAGAAAGCTGAAAAATTAAGAAAATAAAAAATCATTAAACATGGAGAATCAAAGTGAACAGTTAGAGAATTGTACTTGTATTATCAAAGTATGAATAAAAAAACTTGTAGACTTGAAAGATAAACAAGTAAAAAAAAAAAAAAAAAGGTAGGTGTTGACTGTTGATTGTTGAACTGTTGAAGTTGAGTTGCTAATTGATTGGTATTGGACTCTTATTTTCCATAGAGCTTTTCATTTTATATCTATAGTATGGTGACTGTTTCCTTAATAGTAGCTCCACTAACACATATCTCCATTAGTTTTTCAATCGTAGTTGCATGCCATACTTGAATGCTTTATTCACAGTAGTTATTTATCTTTCATGATGCTGAAATAACTACTTAAAACTACTTAAGTAATTTTAATTAATTAATAATGTTGGATAATGACCGTATATAAATATTGAACTGGAATAAAAATAAAATATGGAGCAAACACCTTTACTTTAAATTGAGTGTAATTTTTAAAATTATAAAAAAAATAAATTAGTGGTGGAATCGGTGGAGCACTAAAAAAGTAGGAATAAATATAAAAAAAAGTCACGTGGTTAACACTTTTTTCACTTTTGATCTTGTGGTTTTTTTCGTGATACTTCAGTATCTTATGATATCTGTCGTTCGTAAATTTGAATTAAATTCACTAACACCGTTAACTATGATTATGTAGATGCTGATGTCAGCATTCACGTCGACATTCACGTCAGCACGTAGTGTCAACGTCAACACATAGTGTTCATATCGGTATCCACGTCAACGTTCACATCATCAGAGTTAATGGCGTTAGTGAGTTTGACCTAAATTTGTTAACGACAAAAATTATAAAATACTAAAATGTCATGAAAAAAATCATAAAGTTAAAAAGTAAAAAAGCGATAAATCACATTATATATATATATTTTTTCTTTTATCCCAAAAAAATTATTCCGAAGTGCAACTAATATTTTCGACAGTGTTGAAAACGACAACTTTGCAATCATGGGCTAAAAGCCTAAAACTTTTTTCTTTAGACATTTGGACCATACGAGGAGTCTTGTGACAATTGTGATGCTAATGTTTCATCTACAACTACAGTGCAACCCAATCCGTGAACAGTTCCGCCACAAAATATATAAGGTCGGTTTAGTTTAACAATTCATATGAGTTCATATTGATATATGAATGGATTATAAGATTTTATTATTTGTTGTTATTAGCATGTTTAATAATTAATAAGAATAAAATTTATTTTTGAATACATTTTATATTTTATATTATTTTTATTTATATAAATTATTAAAAATTATAATAGTAATTTAGAATAATTTGTATCTTTTGATTTGTATATTTATCAAAATTATTACTAGAAAGTATTTAATTGAATTTCAAATTTAAATTTTACTAACATAATTTTTTAAAAAGAAGCATAAATATGAGCGTTATAGTTATTTAATTTTGAATTATAATTTAAAGTAACTTTGTTATTTAATTATAAATTTATAAAAATAATTTTAAACATTTGATACAAAAGAAGTTATTTTGTTATTAGTTATTTGTAATAAGAATACTATAGTATAAATAAAACATAAATTCACATTAATTATGCTAAAAAATATATAGAGTTTATGAAAATTGAAGTTAAAATTGATTAAAACATCTATTAATTACTAATTTTTAGATCTCACCAATTTAAATGTTTGATAAAAAAAAAATATATCAAACTACCTTCATTCATTGAACCAAATGGCCACATACATTTTCTCTTCATAGCATGAAATGGTTATCCTCTTCTTTCTGAATTTGTCACTATCTTTTCTTTTTCCTCTTCATTTTTCTTATTTTTGTTAATTAAGTAAAACTCATTATTCAACATCTAACTTTGATTGAAATATTTTACTTTAAAGAAAAAGAACATGAAAGTTGGAAAAATATATAAATCAACTTAGAAAAATTTTGTCAATTAGGCCTAATTAGCTAAATTGATTTTTTGACGCTTTATTTGATATCTAAAATAGAGAAAAATTCAAAATTTGACTCTTGATCTTACGTTTAGTTGGTTTATCATTTTTTATCGTGAATGATTTGCAAAGAAGAGGGTCAACTTTTTATCTCTTAAGTATCTCTAAACATCTATAATCTAATTTTTTTCTTTTATAAAAAACAATCATCAACTCTTGATATTTACCAAACCAAACACCCTTCTAAATCTTGTCACCTATATGAAATCCTCTCCTTTTGTGTATTCCTTATCATCTTTTCTTTCTCTTCTTCATTTTTCTTTATTTTTTTGTTCACCAAGTAAACTGATCATTCCACGTCTAGCATTGATTGACACATTTTATTAAAATAGAACACAAAAGTGGGAAAAGATATAAAAATTAACCTAAATAAAATTTGCCAATTAGAATTTATTTAGTTGATTTTTTATATCATATTTAGTATTGTGAGTGGAGAAAGTCTCAAGTTCAAATTTTTTCATTCATCAATATTTTAATTGAATTTATTTTTTTTTTTGTTATGATGAATGATTTGTAAAGAAGAGTGCTGCTCCCACAAATTTCAATTTCTCAGACCTTCAATGTAAAAAAACAACGTTAGAAAATTTTTTAATAGCATTAGCTAATTTCTTCTTTTAATTCAAATTTGTTCCATTCTTTTTTCTGTCATTACAACTAGATAGCTAGATAATGTTCGCCTAACCTTAATATTTAACATTTTCATTTTAATTTTAACAAAAAAAATTAAATTTGATTTGGATGCCGAGCACCTACCACAAAATTGCTACAAAATTAATATTCCTTAACATTATTACAGTAAGCTAAAATTTTGTGACCAAATGTAAGAAATAGTGTAACTTTAAGTGATTACTAAAGGAACATAAACCTTTCATTTTCATCTACACACAACGAAAGGGGCACATTAAGAACTCAAAATGAAGAACAAAATGTTAGGCACTAGGTAAACATTTGCTGGCTAATATATACCCAATTCGATCGTATGCTATAACAACATATAGACACTTTAATGATTTTTTATTATTATTTTTTTTTTTTTGTCTGATACAATGAAATTCATGAATATCACATGACTGCCAATTTATAAATATGTTTTTATAAACCAAAACTTATACATTGGATTATTTTCCAACAACAAGCTCTATATCCAAGCTTAAAAGATAGATTTTGGGATTATACTCTATGCCTTGGGCCATGCATATTCCATAGGCTAATATTAGGCCATTTTCATTTATGGATTTATCATAAAAATATTTGGGATCTTTACCTGCATACCCCAAAAATACAACTTAATAATAAAAATACTTCAACTTTTTAAATATTACGCATGTGTCCCTAGCCACATAAATAATTACTTTCATACCCCAGCCTTCAAACATGCGATCTTCTCCCTTAGTTGCGCCTACCATTACACACCTTCTCCAACACAGCTTCCATCTTCTCCCTCAGCTCAAAAAAAATGACATTAACAACCCTCCAAATAATAAAAATTCCTCTTACAAACGTAACAATCTTCAATCAAAATACAAAAAACATACTCCATTCAATCAACAACCAAGAAGCAACCGAACAGAAAAGCAAGCAAAAACAAATCACAGAGGAAAAAACCAGAATTACATGTCATAGGTACATTACGCTTTTTTTAACAATTTCGATTTCTTTCAAATCAATTACATTCCCCAAAACAAAATTTTAATCATTAAGTTCAAACAAATCAAGTTATAAAAAAATTTTAGTTTTCAAACAATTCATATAAAACACTTTCTCTCACAAAAAAATAGTATACATTACTTTTCTTATTAAAAAACTATCATACAATGGTCAAAAATCTATACCTATCACTTCAAAAATTCAAAAATTAGATCTTAATCAATTAACCTAATAAAAAACCCAAAAATTATATATATTTTTTGTTGAATATAGAATCTTTTTAGTTTATTTCACGTTTCTGATACACCTTATACTTGCACAAATTCTGTATACTTATTTTCGAATTTAGAATACTTTTGGTTTCCTTTACATTTTTATACGTTTTTTACTTGCAGAAATTCTGTATAATTTTTTTTATTTTGAATTTATAATACTTTTGGTTTACTTCACGTTTCTGATACATCTTATACTTGCAAGAATGGAGCAATTACTTGTATTTATCCATTACAATTGACAATGAAATGATACTTTCACTTACAAAAACTTTCAAGTCACTGGAATACAAATTCCAAACAGCTACACCTACCAAAACCTCATCAAACTAGTATCCACCCGTCTGAAAATAGAAAATGAAGAAAAGTTGCTACAAATCAACTACCAAGTCAAAGAACAGTACCTGTCATTACAAATAGAAGATGATTCAACGCTGCAATTTTGTATCCAACTAAAGAGCAAAGAAACTGACAGCACAAAGTATCCATTGTACATCACTTTCCAAGAAAAACAAAAGGAAAACAGATTCTTTGAATCTCCAACTACAACAAAAGTACCATTAGAGAATCAGAGCACAAATACACAGGGAACAAATGCAACTTCAGATCTCATTGAATATATAAAATATATTGGAAAAAAATAAAGAACAAGAAGTCTAAAGCCCTAAATGTCAGTAATTGATCATATCTGACAGGAATTATAGTGAAATAAAGCCTCAACAACTCTACAAAGACAAAGAGACGCTCAAATCAGTGGTTACTTTACATGTAATATCCAAAAACTTCCAATTCAGAGTCCTAAAATCTCGCAACTAGAAGTACTATCTTAACTGCTTTGACGACAATTACGGCTGGAAATTAAGAGCGATAAGATATAAAAATACAACACTCTTCATCATTCGATAATACAACAATGAGCACAGTTGCACCTTAGAATGTAGGTTAGAAAGTCACCATCAAGCATCCAAATTTATCATAGCAGAGCACATCAAATCTAAATACATTAGCATAAAAATAGTCTACATAGCTTCTGACATTATAAGTGATATGAAGAAAAAATATGGCTTATCTATAAATTACATGCAAGCTTACATGTCAAGGAAAAAAGTACTGGAATATATTAGAGGAAAACCTAAAGAATCATATCAGCTGCTGCCTAGTTTCTTATACATGATCCAAAAAATAAACATGGGATCAATTATGGAGCTTAAAACAAACCAAGACAACACATTTCTTTATGCATTTATAGCACTATATACAAGCATAGATGGAAGACAATATTGCATACTAGTCATTGTTATATATGGTACTTTCTTGAAATTAAAATTTGAAGGCACATTCTCACAGCTGCAACTCAAAATGCATTAGGTAAAATTTTTCATCTAGCTTTTACTGTGACTGATTCTGAAAATGATAACTCATGGAAATGGTTTTTCGAACAATTAAGAAAAGCATTTCGAATGAGGAAAAAGTTATATTTTGTATCTGATAGACATGAAAGTATCATATCAGCCATACGAAATGTGTACCCTGAAGCTCTATATGTCTATTGCATCTTTCACATCATCAATAATATCAAGACAAATTTTTTTAAAAAAAACATAGCACATATAAAAGAACTCTTCCTAACTGTTGGAAACTACAACAAAATAAAATAATTTCAGAACTACATGTATGAAATTAATAAACTTGATCTAAGAGTCCAAGAGTATCTACAAGCAATTGGATACAAAAAATGGTCAAAGGTACATTCAATTAATGATAGGTATTCAATAATGACTTCAAACATTGCTCAATCAATCAATGCAATAATCAGATATGCACGAGAACTGTCGATAACAACTTTACTTGAATACCTATGTGGATTAATATAAGACTGGACTTTCACAAACAGAAGCATTGCAATAGCTACTTTTACAAGACTTGTAAAGAAACATGAAGAAATGCTAAAAAATAACTATATAAAATCTCTCAATCTCAAAGTCAATATTTAATACTTTTGGTTTACAGTTAGTTTCTGATACAATTAATCAGCATAATCTCTTAATCTCGTATGATGAAATTATAAAAATCACTTTCTATTTTTTAAAATTATTTACAGGTCAAAAGATTCAATGATGAACTGTTCAATGTGTTTCAAGAGGAAAAATAAGAAATAGTATACCTGACATAAAGAATGTGCACATGTAAAAAATTTCAGTTTGATCACCTATCGTGCGAGCATGCGATGGCAGTTTTAAGAGAGCTTAATCAAGAACCTTATAGCTATACATCACATTACTACACAAAAAGAATTAATGCTTCAAATATATAAAGCAACAATTTATCCACTTCCAATGAAAGTGACATGGAATATACCGAGTGACATCAGCAATATAGTTGTGCTCCCTCCACAAGGCAGAATCAGAGCTAGAAGACTAAAAAAATAAAGGTGCAAAGCTCCATAGGAAGTTAAAGCTCAAAACAAATGTGTCAGATGTGGAATTTATGGACATAACAGAAAGACATACAGAAATCCACCAAAAACACAATAAAAAAGAAAATTCTTTATAGTTTATTTCGCATATATGAGACAATTATATCTTGAATACTTTTGGTTTTCTATTAGTTTCTTTTTAGTATATGATACGCTTAGCTACAATTGTACAAGTATTAACCAATAAAAGTTCAAATACTTTTTGTTTACCTTTGGTTTATTATCAAAAGATATGTAGAAATCCATAAAAAAAATAATAAACAAGTAAATTCTTTTTAGTTTATTTCGTATATATGAGATAGTTATATCTTGAATATTTTTGGTTTCCTATTAGTTTCTTTTTAGTATATGATACGCTCAGTTGTAATTGTACAAGTATTAACCAATGAAATTTCGAATACTTTTTTGTTTACCTTTGGTTTATTATTAAAATATTAAAAAGTATGATACAATTATAAATAAAATAATAAATAATATAGATCAATAAAATCTGGAATACTTTTACTTTCCTTTTGGTATATTATACGTATATAAGACATTTTACTTTTGGTTTATTTTTAGTATATGAAATATTCTCACACATTTCAATAGATGTTAACCAATGCAATATTGAATACTTTTTGTTTACTTTAGGGTTCTTTATATATATATATATATGAAAATCCTTATATTTACATTTACATTAATAAATAATATTAATCAACTAATTTACCTTCTATCTTTTCAAATTTTTAGCAATCTAATTACAAATCTTTACTGAAAAATTAATATATCAATAACAATATATTAAATATAAGAACTAAAATCCAAAAACATGTAAAACAACTGAACCAAATACTAAAATTTTAACTTAAAAAAATATTAAATTTACATAAATTCATCCAAAAACATATAAACTAACAATATTATTCAGAAATATGTCATACACAACTAAAAATCAAATCTAACTATCATCAAAATCAAGCAACTTTAAATTTTCTTTTGTCTTTTGGCTTCAATCTTCTACGACATTCAAAATCATTATTACAGGAATTAGATTGCTTCCACTTCGCATACGAATACAGATTAATAGCATATCGATTTCGCATCTCTTCAATATTGAATTCTTTTGGAATCTCCAAATTATACAACAAGAACTCAGCAAAAGAAGAAATAAAAACACCACAATTACTATAAAAAAAACAATACATTAATGACATACAAAACAAATGAAAATAATAACGTACAAAAACTTACTTCTTATCTTGAAGTGGAAGATTAGCAACAAGAACAACATCAAATGGATCAGTTGACTTCTTTGAAGAAACCATTTCAGCATTAAAATCAATATCTTGATGAGAATACCAGAAATCAAGAAGTTCAAGAAAAATTAGAAGCAAAATACTATAAGCTTCCATATTCTCAAAAATTATCTTATCATGCTTCGAACTCCTTATAGAATCATAGACAAACAAGCACCTTTCCTTAAAAGTCAACTTCGCCAATATCCAATGTTTCTCTTTCGCAACAAAAATTGGAAAGAGAACATGGTCAACATCAAGCCATGCAATATTACAAGCCATGAAATACCCAAGAATATATTCAGTAGCATAGTGATTTACACCAACTGAAATATCCTTACCACTGCTCAAATATCTTTCATATAAACCTTGAAGCCGTTGATCAAAAAGATTATCGGTAGTTGTAAATCTCAAATAATTTTCAGTAAAACTCTACCCTTCCTTCTCAAATAGTAAAACAGAACATCTATATGCTGTAAACCAGAAAAAAAAAATATAATCAGTATATTTTTAATATATAAAAAGTGAACAACAGAAATTTAAGACAATTATGGAAAATATAAAGGATAAAAACTTACAGAAGAAGACAAATAATGACCACAATAATTCAAAGTATGAAACTAGATCTTTTTTGTGATCATATCTCCTCCAAATTTAAAATCAGGAGAAATCAAGTCGTCTTTATCAAAATAGAGCTTCTTCCTACAAGCAAAATGAAGTAAAAATTAAAATACAAAAAAAAACTAAATAAACAAACTAAACATCCATAATCACATACTTATTTTTTTTTTCAAGCCAACTTCGATCCAAAGATCAAATTCAGTCTGCCTATCAAATCTCAAAGGTTCTTCAATCTTTAAACTAAAAGAAATTAAATCTTTCGAGATAGAAAGTACTTTCTTCTCATCTGAAACTTCAATGGAAGAGCCACACTCAGTAAAAAAAAAAGAGATTTCATTACATCAGTTAGTTTCACATCCCTTTTCTTAGCAACAGGCGTAATGAAATTACCTTTATCATCAAATACAACAGTATCAATCTAAAAAAAGTCAAACAAAACTATATCAGAAACCAAAAAGCAACTAAAACCAAAATAAATTAAATAAACTAAACTAATACAAATCAAAAATAAAAATAATCATACAAAAATATATCAGAAACTAAAAATCGATGAAAAAGTAACTAAATAAAAACTAAAAAACTAAACTAATACAAAATAAAAAACAATCATATAAAAAAGCATATCAGAAACCAATAATAAATAAAAAAGTAATAAAAATAAAACTAACAAACTAAACTGATACAAGTCATAAAAAACAATCAAACAAAAGCATATCAGATACCAAAAAGCAACAGCAAAGAAACTAATAAACGAAACTAATAAAAATCATAAACAAAAAATAAAAAGAACAACCAAAAAACATACAAGTTCACCAGTCATTGCTCTAACAGCTCTAACAATATTGCTGATAATATTAGCAACAACAACTGAAGAGTCTTCCATATTTTTTTTATCATAACATAAAAATAACAATTTACAGATAAAATTAGAAACCAAAAATAAACCATAAAACAACTAAAAAATAAATCAATAGTATATATAACATATACCAAACAAGTATCACTGCCTATCTCAACTGCAACGCCAATAGACTTAGCAGCTCAGCATACTGATCAATCATATTATTAGCTGCCATCTCCCCCTAATATAAAATGATAGAAGAAAAAAAATAAAAATAGTACAAAAAATAAGATGAGAAACCAAAAGTTAACTAAAAAGTAACAAAAATAAAAAAAAATAACCACTTCAGGCACATTTGTAACATCATCAGCTTTGACAGAAAACTCTTCATCAGCTTTGACAGAAGGCTCAACAGCAGTAGAAAGATCAGAATTCTTCCCAACAACATCAACAATATCTTTTCCACTGTTATCATCATTTTTTGTATCTTTATCTTCTACGTTAGAAGCAGAGCCACCATTAGCACCTCCTTCATCATCATCATCATTTTTCTTAAAAATAAAAACAGCATTTTCATCATCCTTAATTTATTCACCACCTTCTTTTTTTTTCATCACCTTTCTCTTCTTCATCAACTTCTTTAACTTCTTTTTTTTTTCATCCCCACCTGCATCAGCACCTACATCTTCATCCTTAATAAAAAAATATATATATATTAACTGAAATGTCTTCCATATTCTTTTTATCCTAACATAAAAATAACAAATGACAAACAAAATCAAAAATCAAAAATTAACCAAAAAATAATCAAACTGAAACTAAAAAACTAAACTAATACAAATTTAAAATAAAAACAATCATACAAAAGCATATCAGAAACCACAAATCAACAAAAAAAAACTAAATGAAAACTAAAAAAACTAAACTAATATAAATAAAAAACAATCATATAAAAAGCATATCAGAAATTAAAAATAAACCAAAAAGCAACCAAAAGGACACCACTAAACTAAACTAATATAAATAAAAAAAAAAAGAAATAATCATACAAAAAGCGTATCAAAAAATAAAAATAAACTAAAAAGTAAACAAAAGGAAACCAAGAAACTAAACTAATACAAATCAAAAATAGAAACAATCATACAGAACATATCAGATTCCAAAAATCCACCAAAAAGAAACTAATAAACTAAACTAACACAAATCAATATAAACAAATGATACTCAAAATAATATACCATACCTCATCATCAGTGGCATGAATTTCAAATTTGTCAAACATCATCCTTAAATAGATAAATACTGTATCAAATTTTTTGTCAACACTAGCTTTAAAAGCATTCAATTCCTGCGTCAATAAATCCTGTTTTTGAGAAATCTTCTTCAACTCATCAAAAACTGCACCAAAATACTTCGAAGAACCTTTACCACTTTTAGAAATTGATGCAAAACCAATAACTTCATCATTCGAATTACTATCACCCTTTCCCTCACTTTTATCAAAAAGTTCAACCAAAACCAACTTTTGCTTCTCTTCATCAGTAGGGGAAAGATTTTTCAACAGCAACTAAAAAAAATTATTAAAAATAAATAATAGAAAAAATAAAAATACAAACAAATAAACTAAAATTAAACTTATTACCTTCTTTGCAGACTCGGAGAAAATAATCCTCACAAGCATCTTAAAATCAAGATTAATACTGCAACTTCAATTAAGCAAACGAGGAATTTTTCCACCACTGAATTTATAAATCTTATCGACAACATAAGGACATCATTCATAAAACCATACTTGAAAACCGTATAGAAAACCATTCAACCTATAAAACTAGCCATTTTTTTTCTTCTCCTTCCCATTTATCTTTCCATTCAAAGATTCCAATGTAAAATCATAGGCATTCCTTACCCAACGATAATGATTGAAAATACCACTGTCAACAATATCAAAAGTTCGTCGACTAACCAATCTATATAAAGGAGAAAAAAACAAAAACAACTCAATAAAATATAATACAATAACCTTCAAACAATCAGTATCACAATCCCAATGCTTAGAAATAAAATATTCTTGCACTGATTGCTTGTTGATTTTTTTAAGCCCACCAAAATACTTATTAATCAAGTTGTTTTCTGCAGAAAAAATACTCATATAATCTTCTGTACAATTAAGACTAGACACAAGAGCAAACTCAGCACTACCAAACTTTAATCTCCTACTACAGACATCAAACCAACACTCAAACATATCGGGCTGTTTAAACTCTCTTAACAAAATATAATGGATTAATTGAAATTGCACTTCAAATTTTGGTAAGTCAAGAAAATACCCAAAATAAGTACCTCGAAACAAATCCAATTGCTTCTCATTCAACACACTCTTAATTTGAGAAATAACGTCAAAAGACAAACAACATACAATTTTGGTTGAAAAATAATCATTAACAGCCAACAAAGGCTCCCAATCCTACAAAATAATCAAAACCAACAACAAATCAGAAATAAAAAATAAATCAAATAGAAACCCTAAATAAAAAAAAATTATAAAAAATCAAAATTACCTTACAAGCTTCTTCATCCACTTTAACTTTCAACATCTTTTTCACTTTCTCCTCACCTATATCATGATCTTCAGAAGCCCTTTTCTTACTAGAATCACCCATATCCTTCTTTCGTTCAGTATCAGAACCATCCTTCTTCTTATGAACTTTTCGTTCCTTTTTATCAACTGACTTCTTCGCCATTTTATCAAAACTAACTTTTTCCCCCTTCAATGCACGTTTCTTAGAGGTTTCAACTTTCTCAGTTACAGAAGGAGAAGATTTAGAATGGGTATCTACCATTTCAGTTCAAAAATAAAATGAAAATAAAAAAAACAAAAAGTAAAAATGAAGAGATAAACAAGATAAGAACGTGAAAGAAGAACGGTTACACCAACATGTAAAAAGAAACCGCTGAGAAAAGTAAAGAAACTGCTGATAACCAATAGAGGAGAAGAACGAAGAAATGAAGCGGGACGCGGAAGAAATTAAAAAAAAAAAAAAAAGGGCATGCGGGTAATAAAAATAGGATATGGAAGTAATTTCTGAAAACTTGAGGTATTTAAGTTATAAAACTTAAAAAGGGGGTATTTGTGTATATTTACCAAAATATTTTGAAATATATTCCTGTCCTCAAATATTAAAATTTTCTCAAGGAACCATGGATCTTCAATTTAACCATAAATAACTTTTTCTTTATTTTTTGTCATTTTACGCTTTCAGTATCTCTATGTATCCTGACTATTTGATAGTTTGAGTTAGATAAATCTTATAAGAGGTTAAAACTTTCATGATACCTATTTCTCCATATATAATACTTGAATTTAAATTTTTATTTAAGAAAATTTAAGCTTCTAGTTGTTTGAAATAATAAATAGTGATTAACAATAAATAATTTGATTGTTCATATGAATTTCCTGGCGGCTGTTGATTCTTTGGTGAAAAAAAGGAGCACCACTCAATGACATTAATTTTTCTTTATCTAATTTAATCCTAATAGGACATGGTGCATTCAAGAAGTCAATATGATTATATCATATTCCAATCGTTATCCAAGAATTTTCTTCTTTTCCAGCTTTGAACTTTCCATTGTTTCAATGCATTGTTATCGTGTTTCAAACATAAACTGGCCTGCTAAAGTAGCTATAAAGATCCCCACAAGCTCAGGTTGATCACACTTAGGATTATGATTAATTAAAAAAATGAAGATACCAAACTCTGTTACTGTCCCATTGCTTCTAGCCCTTGTAGCCTTAGTTTCGTCTGCAACTTCAAATTCAGTCGATGAGAAATTTTTGCAATGTTTTTCCTCTCATTTACAGAGATCCAAACCAATTTCACAAGTTATCCTCCTCAAAAATAGCTCTGCTTACTCATCTGTCCTACAATCTTCCATTCGAAACCTGAGGTTCTCGAGCACTTCAGCTTCGAAACCTGAATTTATTATCACCCCATTTCATGAATCTCACATTCAAGCAGCCATAGTCTGTGCTAAGGCACACAATATGCTGATAAGAACACGGAGCGGAGGTCATGATTATGAGGGCCTTTCTTATGTTTCTGATGAGAAATTTGTACTAATTGATCTTGCCAATTTGAGATCCATTAGTGTTGACATAGAAAATGAGAGTGCATGGGTTGAGTCTGGTGCAACTCTCGGAGAGTTTTATTACAAAATTGCAGAGAAAAGTAATGTCTACGGCTTCCCAGCTGGTAGCTGTCCTACTGTTGGTGTTGGAGGACATATTAGCGGAGGTGGATTCGGGACGATATTTCGAAAATATGGCTTGGCATCTGATGTTGTTATTGATGCTAAGATAGTTGATGTTAGTGGACAAATTCTTGACAGAAAATCAATGGGGGAAGATCTTTTCTGGGCGATCAGAGGCGGAGGAGGAGCGAGCTTTGGAATCATCTTTTCCTGGAAAGTAAAATTGGTTTCAGTTCCTCCAATAGTAACTGTTTTCAGTGCTGCAAAAACATTGGAACAAGGTGCAAGCAAACTTCTTCAGAAGTGGCAGACTGTTGGCTATCAGCTTCCCGAAGACCTTTTTCTCCATGCAGTTACAGGAGTTGTGAACGATAGCTTGAACAGAAATCGAACTATTCAAGTCTCATTTGATGCATTATATCTCGGAAGAGCTGAGAAGCTTCTCCAAGTGATGCAAACTGAATTTCCTGAACTGGGTATATTGCGCGAAAACTGCACTGAAATGAGCTGGATTCAATCCGTGCTCTACTTCGCAGGTTTCTCCATAAGTGAATCCTTAGATGTTCTGCTTAATCGGACAACTCAATCCAAAGACTTCTTCAAAGCAAAATCAGATTATGTGCAAGACCCGATTTCAGAAACTGGATTGGAAGGCCTATACACAAGGCTTCTCGAATCAGAAACATCATTGCTGATCTTGACACCTTATGGAGGAAGAATGAGTGAGATTTCAGAATCAGAAATACCCTTCCCTCATAGAAATGGAAATATATACAAAATTCAATACATGGTGACTTGGGATGTGGAGGAGGAGACAGAGCAGCACCTAGAGTGGATGAGAAGTCTATATTCATACATGGCAGCATATGTTTCGAAGTCGCCTCGAGCGGCCTACTTGAACTACAGGGATCTTGATATAGGAAGCAACAAGAAGAGTGGCAATACAAGCTTTGCACAGGCTAGTGTTTGGGGTTTGAAGTATTTCAGGAATAATTTTAAAAGACTAGTAAATGTTAAGAGTGCAACAGATCCTTCCAACTTCTTCAGGAATGAACAAAGCATCCCTGTGTATTCATCCAAGGGAAATAGGACCAGTCATAGAAGCTAATAAACTACTATAAGCATTAAGCACAATCATATTTGCATATATCATTTATACAACATTAGTATACAAATTACTATTTGCATTTAATAAATGAGAATTTACTGAAAATTATGTATGTGTGAGTTATATTGATCGAACTCTACACCTCACAATGTCTTTGAAGATAAAGTGACTCGTAAATCACTCTCTCATGGACAATGCTATTGTACATGTAATATATATAACTAAATCAAACTTAGGTAATAGGGTTGCCGCTTATATTCTGTAAGGAAATTAGTGAATAAAATTTTATTGTATAAATGCAGTTATATTTAATATTTTTTAATATATATATATATATATTTCTGAAATACCTTGAAGGTATTACTACTTTTAAAAAATAATTTTTTTTTAAAAAAAAAGTTACCTACTATATTAGGTTAACCGGTTATAGATTAAAAAAAAAATTACAGTTATAGTTTAAAATCTAAGCTAAACATTTGAGGTCCAACATACATCATTTTATGATGGACCACAATATATAGATTTTTATGCAATATCTTGAAGGTATTACTATTTAAAAAAAATCATCATACATCATTTTATGGTGGACCACAATATATAAATTTTTCTGCAATAACTTGAAGGTATTACTACTTCAAAAAAATAATTTTTTTAAAAAATAATTCTTATAAAAATATAATTTTTTGTAAAAGGTTATCTGCTATATTAGGTTAACCGGTTATAGGTTAAAAAAAACGGTTATAATTTAAAATCTAAACTAAACATTTGTAGTCCATCATACATTATTTTATGGTCAATCATAATTGTAGAGCTATTATATCAAATTAAATAATTTTTTTATATATTTTATGAGGTAACCACAAATCAATTTATTTTTTTTATTATTGCTAAATAAATATGCATATTTTAATAGTGATGTAAATATGAAATATCTAATGTATAATACTACTTTTTTTTGTAATGTAAATGAAGTCGAATCAGATAATATTTTAAGAAATGTTAATGTCATAAACATAAATACATAAATGATGGCTTGAATTAGGAAAATGAAAAATATATATATAATGATAAAAGTGATTTTACTGAAACAAATAATATATTGAATATTTCTAGATAAACTCATGAGAGTAGTGGAAAATGTTGACCTTATTGTTGTTTCCAAGGATTCCAATAAGTATATGGAAATAATTTTGAAGAATCTAAAAAATAATAACAATAGGTATGAATATAATTAATCTTTATCATCAAATATGAACTTTTAAAAAAAAATTAAATACAAAAAAATCAATGAGATTTGAATTCGAACCAATTGAAAATGCTAAAAAAAATTAAATAAATTAGTTTTATAATTTGTTATTTTTCCTGACAAAATTGTAAACTAATAATTCTTCTACATAGTTTGATTCATTGTAAACTCAATTATTATTTCATAACTAATTCTGATCAAAATTAAATGCAGAGATGTTAAGGTGCCATCCTAGGTGACACTGTTGATATAGACTTTACTATCACATTAACTACAAATTTATAAAAAGAAAGACCAAATGATTTTAATTTATAGCAAATTTATCCTAAACTCTTATTTTTGGCATAAATATCTAAATTTTTAAATATATTGTATTCATTATTAAATATATAAAACTTTTAATAATTAATTATAATATTTAAATTATTTAGTATTTAAATATAAAATGTTTAAATATATCCTATTTAATTATACAAATATGTAAATGTGACGATAAGACCTATATCAACAATGCCATATATATAGGATGTCACGTCAGCACCTTCATACTGAACTTTAACAAAAATTACTTGTAGGCTATATTTATTATACATTTATTAAAATTAAAATATTTAAATCAAGATTTTTAAAGTGGGCTAAAATTACACAATAAATTAGAAAATTTTGATCTTTTTAAACCATTAGACCAATAGTGTATGTAACAAAATAAATATTAAAATATTTTGAATATACTTACATTATATTGTTATTATATTCCAATGATTGAAATTCTAAGGTATCAACACATGTTCTATTTGGTTGCTTGACTTTTCAAAAAAATTTTGGTATACATATGTTTCTCATATTTCACTTGAAATTTAACTTTTTTATCTTAGTATTGTCCTCATAACAAGCCTTCTAGACTCACCAATTCTACCTTCATTTTGAAATTTGATCACATTTATTTGTAATGATATTTGCTCAAACTTGCAAAGAAATAATTTTTCTATGGACAAGACTAGCAGAAGCACACAAGTTTAGTAAAATATTATTCGTTTCACATGAAATAGAATATGTAAATATAATCAAGTTTAAAAAATGACCTATATATATAGTAAGGATAGAGATAGGTGTCTTTGACCTATCGCGGTGAATAGGAAAAAAGACAAAATATCTTTTCGCCCAAAATTACACTTTTGCCTTTATTTAAATAATAATAAAAAATTATATAGTAATTAAAATATATATATATTAATTATTTAATTAAATAAATTGATAAAATCTAAAACCTAACAAAGAACTGGATGAACTCATTGTGTCATAATTTACAAACTCATATAATATAATATATTTATTTATTTATTTTTGTATAATATAAAAATTTTATAATAATAAAAAAATATATATTTGAATTATTTAATTAATTAAATTGACAAAATCTAAAACCCATATATTATATATTTATTTATTTATATATATTTTTTTAATTATAAAAATCTCACGGGGCACTTTTGCCCCCCCCCCCCCCCCCCCCACGCCGCAACGCCTGCTTTTAATTTATATACGAATCATCAACACACTAAGTAAGAGTGTTCGTACTTTGGTTTAGTCGATTTAAAACAAATATTTTTAACCAAACTAATAAAGTGAATTTTTAAATAGGGAAAAGGTACAAAAAAACCCCTATCATTTAGCCCTAAGAGCAAATATGCCACTAACGTTTATCGAGGTATAAAAAGCTCCTTAACGTTATAAAGAAGATACAAAAAAGCCCTCCACACAAATGGCGGTTACTGCGTTGTTAGCAGGCATTAAAATGATCTCACGTGTCATATGACTCACAGCTTATGTGGCAGTGGGACCTAAGTAAAAGGTATAAAAAACCCCTTATGGTTTAGCCCTAAGTGCAAATATGTTACTAACGTTTTGTCGAGGTACAAAAAGCCCCTTAACGTTATGAAGAGGGTATAAAAAAGTCCTCCACATAGACGGCAGACTTGAGAACATAAAGATTATAAGGAAATCACCTGAGAACAAGAGACAGACTCTTGAATTGTTGGATGACCTCCTTAAAAATATATACAATATTTTTAAGGAGGTCAACGAACAAGTCAAGAGGCTTTTTGTGTGACTCACAAATAAATGAATAGTATTATGATCATGCACTAAGAAATTCAATAAAGACTACCTATACTCCTCAGTCTGTACATACTCGATACTATAAATGCCCATTCGTACTCCAAAATCAGTGATAGACATCGAAAATGCTACCCCTCATGATCGAAATCTAATCACATCTGGTCTAAAAATATCAACTAACCCTAATTTGTCCATCTGAAAGGAAGCCAATAACTCAATGAATAACTCATGATAACTAGGATCACGAAAGTCAATAAATCAATCCAATGTCCAGATGTTAGCCTATCACTAATCTCATGCCAAATTCCTAGTTTTTCTAGGTCATGCTGGGATGGATAACAACTAGGGTCAACAAGTAAGGGAAGCAAAGTCTGTACCATAGCCGTTATACGCACATTATTGAACCAAAAGCATGGATGGAGCGTGGAAGCCATCATCGGAGCCGCGACCTGTGGTGGAGGGTCGGCCACCGGAACTTGGAATGGCTGTGATGGAGGGCGAGAATAGGAAGAGGAAGAAGAAAAATTGTGTTAAGCGTGGGTTTTAGTGCGTTTTGGGTTAACGATGGACATGTTCTAGGAGAGAGGCTTTTGTGGAGGCCTCTTGAATTGTTGGATGACCTACTTAAAAATATTGTATTTTCAAGGAGGTCAGCCAACAATTCAAGAGTCTGTCTCTTATTCTCAGGTGATATCCTTACAATCTTTATGTTCTCAAGTCAGCAGTCTGTGTGGAGGGCTTTTTTGTACCCTTTTTATAACGTTAAGGGGTTTTTTGTACCTCGACAAAATGTTAGTGGCATATTTGCACTTAGGGCTAAACCATAGGAGTTTTTTGTACCTTTTACTTAGGTCCAACTGCCACATAAGTTGTGAGTCACATGCCACGTAAGATCATTTTAACGCCTGCTAACAGCGCAGTAACCGCCGTCAGTGTGGAGGGCTTTTTTTACCCTCTTCATAACGTTAAGGGGCTTTTTGTACCTCGACAAACGTTAGTGGCATATTTGCACTTATAGCTAAATGATAAGGTTTTTTTTTTGTACCTTTTCCCTTTTAAATATTTAAATTATTAATCAAACTAAGTAACATTCAAAAAATCGAAATCAAATACATTTAATATGAAGGAGAGTTGGATAAAGAGGATTGGCTATCCCGATCTTGTGTGGGAATTTTGAGCAGTATTTAGCTTATTTTCTCCATCGAAAGGCTGATTCATTCTTTTTATGCTTTTCCTATTCAAGCCAAGTGTATGGGCAGAAGAATGGTTCTTTTGACATTTGCTTCGGTGGATAATAAAACAAATTATTGTTCGCAGAACTCATTTTCGTACGAGTGGTTTGAGAAATTGATGGATTAGAGAGAAACTCCTTTGTCTAATGAGCGGTTTGTGTGGATTCACTATCACGGCGTTCCAATTTGCTTATGGTCTCATTATCTTTTTACATGGCTTGCATCTTTATTTGACACATTTCTAACATTGGATGCAAATACACATCAGAGATCACGGTTTGATGCTACCCGATTATTGATAAGTATTTCACAGCTGCAGTCAATTTATAACCTTGCATCCACTTTTTATGAAGATGTTGAGTATGAGATACTTATGGAGGAGGAGTTCTGTAATGAATTCTTTTCTTGGAAGGCATCGTCATTGTCACCTTCTTCGGATTCATCATCTTGCTTTGATTCGGAGGATAATGGGGAGCAAAGGCAGTCTTGTGACAGGGTTAGTGATGATGACCATGAACAACAATATTCCCTTCCCGGTGATGATCGAGTGATGCCGTTTGAAGCAACATCGAATGTCGTTGCGAATTTTGTAGAATTTAAAATTGAAATTGTATCAATACAACTGGTAACAAAATTAATGTGTGTGATTGTAGGGTTGACGTCTCTGATGGGATAAATTCTTACGCAGCTATTGAGATTTCAGGTACTCAACGTCAAAATTCTTCGTCAAGTAAAAATATTGGCTCTGGTGATTTGTTAGACCAAAACCCAATGACAGTTTCTCCACTAGCCATTATTCAAGCCCAAGAAAATATGGAACAAAGACTTGATACAATTTTAAAACCTTAGAAATGGAAGTCATTAGCATCAATGTTTGGAAATACCACACATAAAAATGATGTTAAGAAGACATCTAAAAGAAAAGCCGCACCTGTGTGTATTGAACTGAATTCTCAATCTACTTGGGAGCTAGATGTCAATGATATTCAAAGGGCTAACCTTAGGTTTAAAGATACTTGCATTGCTATACAAGAGGAGGTTGATGCTACATTAAAATTAGGGAAGGCTTTGGGGCTGAAATTTGATACAATAGATAAAGAAGTGAGGAAGTTTTTGAGACAGATGATTATTAATGATACTCAACGGTGGGAGAGCTCATCCAAGCATGATTGCTTTCAACTTTCTTCTTTTTTTAACGGTACTTTCTTCTTTTTTTAATGGTCTCTTTAATTGCATGGAACACAAGAGGTGTGGGTGGGTAGCTCCTCTAAAACTACTCATATTAATCACATTATACGGTCTTGTAAAGCTAATATGGTTATTCTAATGGAGACTAAATTCAAATTGGTTACCCCTTTCTTTATCAATTGCATATGGGTAATGTGTTTTATTCAATGGAATCAGGTGGAATCTTAATTTCATGCTTTTTTTTTGTCTAGCAGCTTGGTGTAATGCTTTAATTCCATCAATCTCAGTTTTAGCTAATGACCTTCTCCAATCATCGCAGTGTATAAAGAGTCTATCTTTTTGTCAGTGGAGAAATTTTAGTTGAATGTTCAATGCTTGTGTCCAGGTGTAGTTGCTATACTTCATCAATTGCAGGGCTCTTGTTTTAGTTATTTGTTTCTGTTAATAGCAGTGGATTTTAAGTGTTCTTTGTTGCTGCTTTTAAGTGTTATAAATTAGACTTTTGTTGCTGCCTTGTCCTCTGTCGTTGTTGTTGTCGTTATCAGTATCTCAGTTCTAGGTTTTCAGTGTTGGGTTTTGGATGTTTTTTTTTTTTTTTGAGGTTTGGTGTTGCTTCTATCTATTCCGATTCCTTCATGTTTAGAGTTCTGGTTTACTGATCCATGAAGTTCGCTTATTTTGTGGGTTTCAATTCTTTTGAGAGACTGCTTTTGGTTGATGTTTTTGTTTAAGTGGCAGTTGGGTTCTTCTTGTTTTTTCTGTTGCTTTCTATTTTTCTTTGGTCGTTGTTTAGGAAAATAATGAAAATATGTATTTTAAGAAGCAAGGAAATTGATTGGTCAAGTTGTGGTCATAGTCGGAGTCACTCTACTACCGTTGAGTGCTTAATTATTGTTATGCTTGCATTGTTGGTGTGATGCTTATGATGATGGAATGGTGTTGTTGAGTTGCTGGTTCAGCTGAGTTTTTGCTGCCTGCTGCAATGTCTTCTCTTGTGGGTATGGCTGGTTTGGCTGTTTTAGTTTGTAGTGTTGTTTTTGCTTTCTTATTTTTAGGAGTGTTTGTTTCAGTTTGTGGTTCGTGGGTAGGTCTTTTTTTTTTCTTTTTTCCTTCAATTTGATCTTTATCTTTTTGCTTAGTTTAAGGAGAGATTTTTTCTCACTTGAGTATTTTTGGTCAAGTGGTTTTCTCCCTCAATGTTAATAAAATTCATAAAAGTTTGCTTATAAAAAAATACATTTAAATTCAATTAGAATAATTTATTTGGTTTATTTGAAAAAAAAAACAAATAAATTTTCAAAAAAAAATATGACATATATCTTGTCAATGTTATTAAAAACAGTAAAAAGTTTATGCTGTATATTTGTAATTTTGTAGCATAATATTAATATTAATAAAAATACAATGACAACTATTTTTTGAAAAGTTGCTAAACATTAAAATTATAACATAAATATTTGTAAAAATATCAAAATGTAGTATACTTTCTAAATTATTTAAAGTACAATTTACAAATTAGTAGAATGGTTTCTTACTCAATTATAATATTTACAAAGTATTGATTTATTTAAAATAGCTCATCTCATATTAGATAATAGCTAAATCATATGGATTTGTCATTATAACGAATAATCTTTACAAAGTATAATGACAAATCTAATAAAAATCTAAGTAATTTATTATAAAATTATAATTTTTTGTAATAATATATTTTTAAAATATTTAAATGAATAAAAATTTATATATT
>CATIWO010330321.1:0-14566 GCA_949673435.1 Macaranga tanarius | reverse complement strand
GATAAAAAAATTATGGAGTGTGATTATTTATTCTAATATTTTTCTTATTAGATATTATCATGTCAAATAATTATAGTAGACAATAAAAAAAATATATTTGATTTAAAAATTTCATTTTTATTAACTTAATGTACAATTGTTATCATTTTTATAAAATTAATGTACAATTGTTATCTTTTTTTTGAAAAATAATGTACAATTGTGATCTTAAGTGTATTTAAAATATTAAATTTCTCCTCTCAAAAAATATTTAAAATTTTTTTCTAAATTTGTATTAGATTTTAGATTTTATCAGATAGCATGGAAATAAAAAAAATAAATGAAAAATAAGAATACAGATACAGATAGTAGATATGAGAAATAAGGACTGAGATACAAGAAAACAACTTTTAATTAAAGTATTTGTCTTTTAACAGAAATATCGATGAAATATCGGACACAAAAAGATGAAAATACCAACATATAAAATGTCTACTAACTAAGGTGACAATTCTAGTGTTAACTTATGCTAAAAAAAAAAAAAAAAAAAAAATTATAGTGTTAACTTCTGTTATTTTTTTTAAAAAATTTAACTATATTTTTTAAAATAATAATATATTTTTTAAAAATAAATAAAGCGGTGCCCCTGTGAAATGGGTAGGGTGGCGGGTACTGAATAATCAACAGCAGAAATATTATCCGTTAAGCTGCAGAAAGAAAGAGAGACAGAGAGCGAGCGAGCAGAGAAAAATGGGGGATCTTTACGCCTTGGACTTCGACGGTGTTCTCTGCGATAGCTGTGGCGAAAGCTCTCTTTCTGCTGTCAAGGTCTTTATTTTATTCTCTTCTCAATTCTTAAAAAAAATTGACAATTGGATTGTGAATTTTTGAACTTGTTTGACTCCGATGCATTAATTTCAACAATAGGCTGCTAAAGTAAGATGGCCAGGTCTGTTCGACGCTGTGGACTCTGCTATGGAGAAGTGGATTGTCGATCAGATGTTCATTGTAAGCTATATGCTTTAATTTTTTTTTAATCTATTCATTTTCGTGATAATTGATGATTGATTAGGATTTTTTTTTTCTATTTGTTAGTCTATAAAATTTTGCTGGTTGATGGTAATTAATAGGCTTACGACGTTGCAGGTTCGGCCTGTGGTGGAAACTGGATATGAAAATTTGTTACTTGTGCGGTTGCTTCTGGAGATGAGAATGCCTTCTATCAGGAAGTCGTCGGTGTGTGTATATTGATAAAATATCATGGCTCATGCTTTAAATTATCTGTTGGATGTGGAAATTTTGAGATCTTTTATACATTTTTATTTTTGTTATTTTTTTTATGTGGATAGTGCTAATTATGACTTGTGTTTTTGTTATTTACAAGGTTGCAGAAGGACTAACAGTAGAGGGGATACTGGAAAATTGGTTAAAGTTAAAACCTGTTATTATGGAAGAATGGGGTGAGGATAGAGATGCTTTAATAGATCTCTTTGGAAAGGTAAGGGATGAATGGATGGATACAGACTTGACAACATGGATTAGAGCCAACAGGTATTTTTTTTTTCAAGTTTCGAGATGTTAAACCGGATGTTTAGTTAATATTTTTCTACAAATAGAACATAATCGAAAGTCAGATTTCATTGTTAATTGCTATGTAACTTTTGGAGTTTCAGAACTATGCATAGTGACATTACACTTACGAAGTGTTTCAGAGATATTCCTTAAGATTGAAATCTTTATGGTAAACATGATTTTTACGATCTATTAAACACAGCCTATATAGGCTGTTGCTGACTTTTTACCACTATGGAGAACGTTATAAATTGTAAATCAAATGTTGATGTATTTAAAGCTCAATGTGTTACTAAAATTGGCATCATATTTACCTGAAGTTGCATGACATGATATTTTATTTACTGAATCAACCTGTGGACCTGATAATCAGCACGCAAACATCTGACTGGAGGGTTCTTTTTGCTTTTCCTGCAGATTCTACCCAGGTGTTCCTGATGCTTTGAAGTTTGCCAGCTCAACCATATATATTGTCACCACAAAACAGGTACAGCCTATTAAATCTGTTGTGTTTTTTTCCCCAATAGAAGTTGGAATCCATTAGAACTTCCTAAGTCAAAGGTTTTTGAAGGGAAGAATTCTGTTTGAAGATAATGAAAAAAAGTTTTCTATTGCACATCCTCTTTATGGTCTCCGGCAGTCACCCTATTTCTCTTTATTTATTTTTCTTTGCTTCAGAGCCGGTTTGCTGCTGCTTTGTTACGAGAGCTTGCTGGAGTAACAATTCCACCAGCAAGAATATTTGGTTTGGGAACTGGGTTAGTATATACTGATTAACTGGCATTGAGAAAGCTAAAATGTTTTGCTGTGAATTTCTTCCTTTGTCTATAGTTTTCTTCCAGTAGTGCAAAGTTCTTTCTTCTTCTTTTCTGCCCTTACTTTGACTGTTATTTTTAGTCCCAAGGTGAAAGTGCTAAAGCAACTTCAACAGAAACCAGAACACCAAGGACTGACCCTGCAGTAAGATGCATTGATGGATCTTTTCAAATCTTTTGGCTTCCCATTTACTTTTCTTTTTCACTCTGGTGAAATTAAACTGACACTTGATCTGCTAATTTTCAGTTTTGTGGAAGATCGACTTGCAACCCTAAAGAATGTCATTAAAGAGCCTGAATTGGATGGATGGAACTTGTACTTAGGTATATTATCTGCTCTCTTGAGATCATGCAACATTTCTGTTCTTTTGCCTTTTTCTTCTTCAGTTTTGATGGAAGGCATGCACGATGCATATATTTAATTTGTTTGCTAAGCTGCATATGTTGGAACAGGGGACTGGGGCTACAACACTTATAAAGAGAGAGAAGAAGCAGCTAGCATTCCAAGGATTCACCTTCTCCAGCTATCTGACTTTAGTAAGAAGCTGAAATAGTTGCTGATTTACTTTACATGTCAGATTAGCCAATTCAATTACTAGTGCAAATAGCACTATTTTTAATGTCTACATTCGCTGGAATTTGTGCAATCGAGATTAAACCCAAAAATTTTTCCTTAAATAAATGCATCTCATTTAATCTGGATAACCATTCATTTAGATTGGGATGTAACTTAGTAATTTTGTAGTACCAAGTGAATAAGTATTAAATAACCAAATTAGTGCGTATTAATTCAACATGGAACAACATTGTTATTTATTTATTTTTTGACCAAACAACATTGTTAATTCAACATGGACAATAAGACAAAGAAAGTGACTGTATGCTCCCAAAGTAGTTAAGAATCTCAGTTAAGTTGACATAACTCATAAGATAACTTGTACTAAGTGAGCACATCATCCTATACGATTCTGCAACAAACATCTGCTGAATATCTGATGGTAGAAGCTAGAAAGAACATGTCAATCATCAATTCTTTTGTATGACGATTATTGTGCTCGGTGAAGTATTGGTGACATTACCATGCTTGCATTTTGTGATCACATCTCGTGTCTAACAACATCGTCAAATAAGAGGTCAATGAGATGTTAAATGGGGAAGGAGTGGGAGGGCTATGTGTTAAATTTACAGGGAACTAATGTTATGATTAATTGGTCAACTACTTGAATGCAAGAAAGTCCCCAGCAATCTACAGTTCGTCTTTCAAATGCTCATCATCATCTTTTGAGGGAGTAGCACCATCTGCCTCGGCCTTACTCCGAAGCTTCTGGATAACTTCTTCCAAAGGAGGGTCTCCAGGCCTTCGGAAGACTTGATCCCCAATCTTGATCTCATAAGCCTCCGGGTCATTTAAGATGAACTCCTTCAACTGGACAAGAGAAGGTGACAATGATGAGGTGGTAGAAGAAAAACAAATCAGATGGAATTAAGAGTATAGAAAATAAAAACAAAAGATTTGAAAAATTGCTGTGGGAACAGCTACACTTTCATCGGCCTAGTTTTAGGGTTGTAATGATACTGAACTCACCTCCACTGCCTGTCGACCTTTTTCCATGGTGAACATGATTGTGCTAGTATCAACACCATTGAACTTCACCTCAACTGCTCCAGTTCTTAGAACTTTTGCCCATTTCATAGCAATCTCGGTCACCATATCCTGAAAAAACAACAGGCATAAAACTCTTTACAAATCCAATAATGTGAACATACACGAAATTGAGAAAAGGAATCACAAACCAATACAATAACTAATAATACCAATGCAAGAGATCAAAATCTCTCAGCTTAACTAAATTTCTTTTAATTTTAAAATGTGACTAAATGCCAAATTTCAAACGAAACCCTAGCTAACGATTCAGTCATAATTGTTAAAGAATCGAATTTTCAAATTTACCGGAGTCCGGAGCACACCCAAACGAAGCTTAACAAATCCAAAAACCGGCCCCAAATGCTGTTGCTTCATCATCAATTCCTGGATCTGAGACATATCCATGTTGGATAAATCAGAAGGCGGCGGATCAAATTCATCGGAAGAAGGAGATGATATTTTGCCCCATTGCTTCCATACCTCGTCCTCCTCATCGTCGATGACATCGTCCAGATCGTCGGTGATGTGGATCCTTCGCTTCCCTCCCTCGGCGACCCGGAAAATTTGTCCGCTCAGTAGAAGAAGAAGAATAATGAGAATGCTACTGCTAGAGTTGGTCATGGTTATCGTGTGAAAATGAGCTTACCTAACCTGTTACCGACTGTGATTTGTGTATATATAGGTTTTGCTTTGGATCGTTAATTAAGTGCTTGTGTTTAAGTGTTGATTAATTAAACCATAGAAAATAACTGACATTTGGTTGTGCCTTTCTTTTTTCTTGACAAGGTCTATTTTTAATATAGGATTCAGTATCATCTAGCTGTTAAAAGTTAGTATATATTTTGAAAATTATTTTTGTTAATCACCACTATAAAGTGAGATCTTACATACTAGTGTTAGGCCTTGATATAGTACAAAAAAAAAAAAAAAAAAAACTTTGTAATTTTAGCATTGTCTTGCTTTTTTTCCCGGAGTTAATTAATGGGTTTTTACAAAACTATAGAAAAAAAAAGAAATAAAATATCAAAAACAAAACAACCTATAAAATAACATCAAAAACAACATCGATAATCACAAAAACCTTAAAAATAACATCACAAACAAATTTTAAAAATAACATAAAAAATAATCTCCCATAAAAACACTCATCAATTAGCAAAAATCTATCAACACTCATATAATACAAAAAAACACAAATTCAAAAATAAAATCATAAAAATTCAAGAATTACTCAAGTGCCAATAAAAAAAAAAACTTGACCCTCACTCATCAAATCAATAAAAGTAACCATCAATTGGTAAAAAACTATCGACACTCATAAGTCACATCACAAATATAAATATAAAAAAAAAAAAAAAAAGAAGAAGAAGAAGAAGAATGTATGAGCAACTTTATTATTGCTTATGCCTATTTGGAGAGATGGTTCTTAATAGATGGCATAAATCGAATAAAAAAATAAGATTTGAGATAAAACGAGAAAATCAGAGAAGAAAAAAATCATAAAATTGGGTAAATTGGTTCAATAGTCACTTAACTTTGACATTCATTTCAAATTAGTTCCTTAATTTTGATTTTTTTTCTTTTCAGTTACTTAACTTTTATTTCTGTTTCAAATTGGTACTTTCACTATATTTTAGATCCTTCAAATTTTACACATAAATTCTTTAATCCTCCAGACATTTAATTTTTTAATTTAATTCAAAATTCAAAGAATTTAGAAATTTACTTTCTCTTAGACTCTAATACCACTCATATACTTCGTTAACTACAAATAATATAATTTTTTCTTTTTAATTTTGAAATTTTTTTATTTTTTATTTTTTGAAACAAAATATTTTTGATGATCCAATTTTTTTCTTTTGATAAAATTTAGAAATAATTTTTTTATTTCTTCTAAAATTTGATCAAAATTTTATATACATACATACATACATACATACATTATTTTATCAACAATAATTTTTGATAATTTTTTTAATTATTTATTGTTAATATTTTGGAATTCATTATATGCAATATTTATATTTCAAACCCTACTTTCATTAAAAAATTACAATTATTTCTACTTTTTATTTCTCAAATATATTTTCCACAATATTTTAGTATTTTTATAGATACATGTATAATTAGTTACAATTTATTCATTTTATATATTTATAATTGGTCACAATTAGTCATACATTTTTATTCATATATTGTGAATGTGTAAAGTCTAAATATTTTATTTTATAGTCACAATTGGTCATGTACATTCACAATTTATTCATGTATGTATATATATATATATATATATTTCTAATTTCGATCTAATTTTAAGTTATAAAAATTTATGAAGAAAAAAAAATATTTCTAAATTTATCAAAAGAAAAAAATTGGATCATCAAAAATATTTTGCTTCAAAAAAGAAAAAATAAAAATTTTCAAAATTAAAAATAAAAAAATTATATTATTTATAGTTAACGAAGTATATGAGTGATATTAGAGTCTTATAGAAAGTAAATTTATAAATTATTTGAATTTTGAATTAAATTGAAAAATTAAATGTCTTGAGGATTAAAAAATTTATGTATAAAATTTGAAGGACTTAAAATATAGTGAATGTACCAATTTGAAACAGAAATAAAAGTTAAGTAACTGAAAAAATAAAAATAAAAATTAAAGATCAATTTAAAACGAATGTCAAAGTTAAGTGATCATTGGGGCTATTTACCCACATAAAATGAGAAGAAAAAGCGAGAGGAAGAGACCATAAAAAATATATAGTTTTTGAAAACACGTGTGATTATAATTGATATAAAAAAATCACCGTTTTTTTTTTATATTGACTTAGTTATTTGTGTAATTATACCTTAATTAATTCCGACTGAATGCATTTAAATTTTTATATTTTATGGAAAAAAAATAAAATAATGAAAACTTACATATTTTTTAATCTAAATTACCCATACTTAAAATTTATTAGATCTTAATGGATTCAATTCGACCCAAATAAAATCATAATAGTAAAAAAAGTATGTAACTGTATACCAGGGTTTGAAAAAAAAAATAGCATTATTGTTTTCATGAGTAGTATGGAAAAATAACATATTTAATATTCCATTGTCCTAAAGGGACAAAGACTTGGAAATCCTAGTCTCCTTCTCTCATTTTTTTTTTAATTTTTCTCATTTTTTCTTCTTACTTTTCATATTTGTTAGCAGAGACGGATAATTTTTGGCATTTTTTGATTTAAAATCACCCCTCTATATATTTTTTTATCAATTAAATTTTAAAATAAGTGGGTATTCTACATAAATATAGGTTTGTTATTATTTGTTTTTGTGGTTTCGCCGTCTTATTGTGGCGTTTGGTTTTTGTTGTATTGTTGCTGTATTTTTTATGTATGGACAATTCAGACAAATAAATCATATTCGATTCAACAGATATATCAGATCCGATTATGGTCATCAGTATGTTGCAACACTGGAGTCATAGGTATTCTAGTCATTATAGAATTTTTAAATATGTAGGTTTTGAGCCGATTTATTATACTATTAATATTGGAGATATAAATATTTTATAATTTCATTATTTATTGATTTTTAGTAATTTTATATTAATATTTTTATTAATGTATTACTGAAAATTATTGTTATCGGGAAAAAAAAAAAGGGCAAAGACTTGGTGACATCTACAATTTTTTACAAAGACTAAAGATTTGATTTGTTGAGTCACGCGGTGCTCTTTGTAGAGGTTTAAAAGAAATGCCATTTACATAAAAAGAAAATGTTCAAAAATTCCTTTAAAAGCCGGCATTTTGATTCAATGATCCTATTCTCATTATTGACTTGTCATGGAATAATGATTCTCGTGTACGCCGAATATATTGCTGATTTTAGCTTGTTTTCATTAGCAGCCAAAGGGAAGCTCGTGGATTTAAAAGCTCATAAGTAGGGGTGTTCATAGGTCGGTTCAGTTGGTTTTGGGTTATTTTTTTGATCGAACTGAAATAATTGAATTTTAAAAATATAAAATCGAACCGACCAAATTGCACTGTAGAACCGAACCTATTTTAAACCGAAATTTTTGATTCAGTTTTTGATCGGTTCGGTTTTATAGGTTTTAACAATTCAAATTTATAAATTAGGCCAAAATCCTTTTTTTTCAACTTGTTTCATATTTTTTCAACTTGTTTATATAGAACTAACCCAAACCTACTTCGAACTGAAATTTTCGGTTCGATTTTTGATCGGTTCGGTTTTATGGGTTATAACTATTCAAATTTATAAATTAGGCCAAAATCCTTTTTTTTTTCAACTTGTTTCATATTTTTTCAACTTTTTTATATAGAACTAACATTAAACATAAACCGACCGAACCAACTTATTTATATATTTATATTAAATTTGTATATATTTTTTAAAAATATAAAAATAAAAAATAAATAAATAATCAGTTATTTCGGTTAACTTACATTTTTTTTTATATAAAACCAAATTGAACCAAATTTCGATTCAATTCGGTTCAAAAAATTCAAAAATTCTAAAAATATAAACTGAACCGAACTAAATAGTGTCGGTTCGACCATTTCGGAGGGCGTGAACACCCCTAATCAGCAGCCCGACGTTATTGACCCACTGACGTCTTCATCAAATTGACTACTTATTGTTGCCCCCCAAATACCATGTATTTCATAGAGCCAATTGATAATGCTCAAAACAGAATTGAGAAAAAAAAAAAAAAAAAAAATCTATTGGTCCGTTGAAGGTCGCTGTGGCCAAAATGGCATGAAATTTAGACAGAAGAAAATGCGAACACGATGTCTAAAGCAATTGAACCTTTTGTCATTTTTAATGTAAACAATATGTTTCTTGATCCTAAAATTGATAATTGGTACCTACCAATTAAAAAATTATATAGGATCTTAATCATTTTTTTATCTTTTTTATGCGATAGATTTTTTTTTTTCTTTGCCGGTGCTCTGCGTCTTAATCGTTGGTTTAAATCACCATTGGAATATGGAATCTAATTAGGCTTCGTGGCAAGTATAATCGGCTATAGATTAATAAATGGCTTCTTAGTTTTCATTATCAGGATAGGGACTTTTAATTAGTAGGGTCTATTCTTGATTTCTTCATCTATGTTTTTCCCTTGCAGATTTGGCCACAAATGTTAGGTGGTCTGCAAAGTGTGAGATTAAACGATTGCCCTGAGCCACTAAGCACGTTTTGCCTCTTTGCGACAAGGAATGGCCAGTGGCCGGCAGTGGGGTAAGGACCACCGTCCCATATAGGTTGGAGCCGCTGCAACTTGATTGTGGAGACATATATTACTTCGATTAGGATGCAATCTCACTGTCAATGAGGCAGTAAAAAAAAATCATTTTCTTTCTTTTTGTAACCTTTCCTCTTTATGTATTATAATTAAAAAAGAATTTAATTAAATCAAAATATTATTCGATTAACAAAATTAAAATTTTAATATGATTAAGACACGTTATATACATATCTTCGCTTTTTATATTTAGTGTTATATGAGCACCTAACGTAATACATGCAACACTTGAAAGTATTTTCAATTTAATTATACAAGATAAATAAATACCATTACATATTTAGAAAATAATGTGATTATTATTTTTATTTATTATTTATTATTTTATGATAAATAATAAAAAATAATTACCTTATATTTATATTTATATTTATATTTATTATCCGTTAGACCTATAGTAAATGAAAAAATAATATTATATATTTATTAGTATAAATATTAAAAATGTAAAATATTTAAATAAACTTAAACTTGTTATTTATTTAAAAATAATATATATTAGAGAATAATTAACTAAAAAATAAAATGTACCAATAAAGAAATGATTTAATAAAATTTTATAAAAATATTTTAAAATTTAAATTTGATCATTATCATCAAATTATAAAATTAAATTTATATTATTAAAATTTAAAAATATATTTTTGTGTTATAGAAATGAAAGACAAAGCCAATTCATATTTGGCTAAGTGTAAAGCCAATTCATATATTGGCTAAGTGTCAACATCAGCCGGAGATCCAGATTGAAATTCCAGCCCCAAATTTGTCATGGTCAAAAAAAAAAAAAAAAAAAACAAATGAACAATAATTTTTCTAAAAAGGAATTTTTTTGCCTATATCTAGTATAAGTCCCCATGCACACTAATATAATAATTAATTGATATTTAATGAAGTGAATTATATTTTATTCCATTATGGATGAGTTTTATAAAAATATTTAAATTTTATTAATTTCAAAAAATTATAAAAGTTACTCGTGAAATAACAAAATATGACCAATTTAATTAAATATCAATTAATTATTAAATTAATATATATATATAGATATAATTGGTGATACATAGTAGACAATATTTTCCTTGGTAAAAAATGAGACATTATATAATGATCTTGATCTATAATGAGTTGAAAGATCAAATAATCAAAATTTAAATTTAGCTGAAGTGATAAAAACTAAAATTTAAAGAGTTAATGTATAATTTCTAAATAACATTATATTATTGGCTTGATCTTGTTATATATAGCTTGTATATTGTTATTTGTAGGAATAGTTATCCCACATTGTAAGTGGGAAAGAGTTTAGTGTCTCTTATTTTGTAGAGTACACCTAAGTTATTGATTTAAGAGAAATTGGAGGGAAAACCAAATTTGATTCAATTTTGGTAGCAAAGCAAGCACATTGGACTATAATTAAATAAATATATGAATATTTATAGTCTAATGATGACACTTGGCACTAACACCGATTTAATATAAGTGTTCTGCAATTATTTATTATTATTATTATTATTTTTAAACAGTCACAACCTTTCAAAAGGTTATTTATTAACTGCATAAGTCTGTTTATATAGGTGTGTGCACAATTAATGTTAATTTTTTTGCTACTCTCTTTTCTGTATTTTCTTTCAAACAAGTTCTTCCTGAGAGTTTACAGAAATTACTATTTGTGAATTCTTAGTTTTGTTGTATTCTGAAGGTATATTATCTTTAACCCTATAATAATTAGTAGGAACAATTAATTCCTTAAAGATAATGACATAACTCATGCCCTTCCCAATAACCACTGATCTAACAGATCTTCCAGCTCACCGGTCTTTATAAAATTTCTCCTGAACAGAAGGGGCTGCGCGCTCCCTAATCCATCAAATCTCTAGGCGCCAAGTATAAATTAGTGTTGAAGTGGGTAATAAGATTCCACACAATAACAATATTTAAACGCCATCTTTGACGCCCTTGTCTCCCGTGTCCACCGCTTGCGGTTCTTGTACATTGAGTGAGTGACTTCGAGTGTGTCAAAAACAGTCTCTCTCAACTCTCCATTAATGGCTGCTTTCAGAAGCTTCTTGAAGAACAAGTCTTTAACATGCAACAGCCTTCCTTCCTTTTCCACTGAGGCTGCTGTTGATTCTTCTTTCGCTCAAAGAATCAGGGATCTGCCCAAAAACCTTCCCGGCACTAAAATCAAGACTGAAGTCTCTCAAGTAATTCATCATTTTTCTGTTTCTTTGTGAGATCATAACGATTAATCCATCCGTTTCTTGATTTAATTAATTAATAAATGAGTTTGTATGTTAATGTACCCTGTTCTTTACTTTCTTTAATTGAACATTTTGTTACAGATTTTGTTTGAATCTTCTTATGTTCTTCTGATTTCTTTGTTTCAGCTTATTGGGAAAACTCCCCTTGTGTATCTTAATAAAGTCACAGAAGGATGCGGAGCTTATATTGCTGTCAAGCAAGAGATGATGCAACCAACTGCCAGCATCAAAGACAGGTAATGGTCACAAATTAGCTTGCTTTGTAGAATTCAAACCTATCTCTTCATCTATAATCAACTGATCAAAATAATCTATTTTTGGCTATAGACCAGCCTTTGCAATGATCAATGATGCAGAGCAGAAGAATTTGATCACTCCTGGGAAGGTTGGCTCAGCAATATATATCAACTCATCTAGATTTGTCTTTAAAATAAGAAATTCTTGCACTTCTCTAAGTTTGATTTTGTGTTTTCTTAGACAACCTTGATAGAGCCAACATCTGGTAATATGGGGATTAGTATGGCATTTATGGCAGCCATGAAAGGATACAAGATGGTTCTGACTATGCCCTCTTACACAAGCTTGGAGAGAAGGGTGACTATGAGAGCATTTGGAGCTGATCTAATTCTCACTGACCCCACCAAAGGAATGGGTGGAACAGTTAAGAAGGCCTATGAGCTTTTGGAATCCACACCAAATGCTTTCATGCTTCAACAATTTTCAAATCCTGCCAATACCAAGGTACACAATCTATTTTCATCCCATAACTTAGCATTGATCAGAGTATTAGTTATTAGTAAGTTAATGTATGGCCTTAAAATGTTGAAAACAGGTCCATTTTGAAACCACTGGTCCTGAAATATGGGAGGATACCCTTGGCCAAGTTGACATCTTTGTGATGGGAATAGGCAGTGGAGGAACAGTCTCTGGTGTTGGGCAGTACCTTAAATCCCAAAATCCTAATGTGAAGGTATGTAGTTTTGATTTTTTGTTTATGATTGAGTTTTCTGCATACTATTTCTATTTTTGTCTATTTGTTTATTTATTTTATTGGATCAACTACGATCCCCTAGTAGAGATCTGGTTTTATTTCTTACATACTGTTTTAAAATGGTTTTTGTTGCTGTAGATTTATGGAGTGGAACCTGCTGAAAGTAACGTCCTTAATGGTGGAAAACCGGGTAAGAGTTTCTTCTTTGTAAAACATAATAATTATCTGTTCTTGGTTTTGAACACCCCGAGTGCATTTTAAGTCATTATTGTCCTTAGCAATTGTTGGAGAAGTTGCAGTCTTGATGTTGTATTGATTGAAATAGGTCCTCATCATATCACTGGAAATGGGGTCGGATTCAAACCAGACATATTGGACATGGATGTAATGGAGAAAGTTCTTGAAGTAAGTATGGAAAAAAAAAGTTTAATGGCATATCTTGGAGTTTGAAATCTGATCTGCCAAACTGACAATGAGATTCTTACATGACAGGTTAGTAGTGAGGATTCTGTAAACATGGCTCGAAGATTGGCATTGGAAGAGGGGCTTATGGTAATAACTCGAGCAGAAATTCTATTTCTGTTATATGTGATTGTCCTCAGTTTTTGAAAATATTCAATTGAGATTGCTTAAGTGAGCTGAGCAGGCCAACACTATGTGCTCTTTTTGGCCCTGTGATTCTCACCTGTGACTCTTCTTCGTTAAATACAGTCATATACACATTTAAAACAAAATGTGTACTGTAAAATAACATTTTTTTATGAATCAAAATGCTGTGGTTATCAGCTTAATTTATGAGTTCTGAACCTGACAGTGATCAATATTTGCATCTGGTTCAAGGAAATGAGCATTGGAAAGCTCTCCATTATTTTAATGTTGTTTCAATTCTCTGGTTGTAGGTGGGAATATCATCAGGAGCCAACACAGTTGCTGCACTTAAACTTGCTGGAATGCCAGAAAACAAAGGCAAACTCATTGTGGTAAGAACAACTTACAATCCAATAATATGAAGTCAACATGTCCACTGATTTTAGTTAAGAAAAGCTATCTTGCATGTTGCGTACTGTTTTTCTCTTTAAATAGTGGGAATTCATATATGAAAATGAATGTGGGTGTAAATAACATCTTTCTTTTAATCTTTTAGCTTATGGTTTCATCAATAAAAGCAAATCTTGTCATCGTTGCACCTTCGTATTGCTGTGAGTATAAATCCTTAGGCAAATCATTTGTTGTTTTGAATTTCAGACTGTTCATCCAAGTTTCGGGGAGCGATATTTGTCATCTGTCCTATTCCAAGAACTGAGGGAGGAAGCTGAAAACATGCAACCAGTTTCAGTTGACTAATGCTATGGGATGGATTGTTCAATCAAATGTCAAATCTTTCTCGTGCAATCATCATTGTACTTATAACTCTGTCGGTCAAATAATGTCTCCAAAACAGTGGTTGTCACTGAGCTTTTTTTTTTGTCGAAATCTAATAATAAGTCTTTATATATGTTGCCACCAATTTTGTCTTGCCCATGTCATGAATGGCTTCGACTTGTGTAGTTGTGTGTTCAAGATCTCTGTAACAAAGCAGCAAAGCACACCAATCACAATAAAATCATATCATTCTTGTAGTAGAGCCAGCAATGAACTGAAACATAGTAATTCCTTTTGTGAACGAGGGATTAATGCCTCATCAAAAGCCTCAGAGTTAAACAATGTCCTAAAGATTGAATATTGCTATGACTTTTTCTATCATATCAGAATGGTTTTTTCTTTTTGAAACGTTAGTGAGATGAATTGTTTATATTCTTGAGTTTTGTTTCAGATGTAGCCCAGCTATCGTAATCCCATTCTAACGTTACTCAATTTAATATTTAAAAGCTCGTCAGCAATCCGACCTTAGCTCAGTTGGTAGAGCGGAGGACTGTAGTTGATAAGCTGTTATCCTTAGGTCGCTGGTTCGAATCCGGCAGGTCGGATGTTTTTCTTTTTTCACAATATATTT
>CATIWO010330313.1:0-17633 GCA_949673435.1 Macaranga tanarius | reverse complement strand
AATATTTTCCGCAAACAAACGGAGCCTAAATTTTTATTGTCCAAATGATATTATTTGAGCGATTTATTGTTTTTCATACTTCTATTCATATTTTTGTCATTATTATTGCAAAAAATAGTATTTTAAAAAGATTAATTTAAAATTTAAATTATTTCAAAAAAATTCAAAAAATTTAAAAAATATTAGTAAAAGTAATTTTCCATAAAAAATGTATTCAAATATTTTCAATAAAATATGAGATATAGAATATGAAAAGATAAAAAATTAAAATCTTTTATTTTCTTTTGGTTCAATTAATTTTCTTCATACAAATTTTCAAATTTTAATACTTATAATATAAAACGACTCTTTTGATAGAAAATTGGATTTTTATCCATTAATTAAAAATAAAATACATAAAAATATAAATAAATTTACAATAAAAAATTAACAAAGTAAATCTCACTCAAATTATACAATTTGTTAACATCAAATTAAAATTTCATTTATACGACATTGACACATATATGTGCTGTTGCCTGTTGCAATTGGGGAAATAAAATAAAGCAGAATAGCACGTTTGAACGACGCCGGTTTATCCCAAGGAAAATACTTTTAATAAAGCATCCAGGAGAAGCGAGGCCACTCAGTAAACGGACAGACTATCCAATACAAAAGCCCTACCCAAAAATTCCGGTCATCCCGATGGAGGCGGACGACGAGATTTACGCAAACGGCGGCGACAGTACCAGCCGTAACAGGCCAATTATTAGCGGCGAGCAGCTCGACATCGAAGCGTACGCGGGACTATACATTGGAAGAACCAAAATCACACGGCTTCTATTCATAGCCGACCACTGCGACAATCCTACGATGCAATTAGAGGCACTACGAATGGCGTATGACGAGATCAAGAAAGGCGAGAACACACAGCTATTTCGTGAAGTTGTGCAAAAAATTGATGGCAGACTTGGCCCTAATTATGCTATGGATAACACTTGGTGCGAAACGGTGGATCGCAGAGCTGACCAGCGCAAGGAGAGGCTTGAGAACGAGCTCAATGCCTACAGAGTAAAACCCTAATTGATGCCTTTTTATGTGATGGCTTGTCAATGGAATTAGGGTTTTCATATGCTTGATTTAAATTTTATGATTTATTTTGTGCAGACAAATTTGATAAAAGAGAGTATAAGAATGGGATACAATGATTTTGGAGATTTTTATTATGCTCATGGTGCTCTTGGTGAGGCTTTTAAGAGTTATGTTCGTACTCGTGATTATTGCACTACATCAAAGCATATTATTCATATGTGTATGAGTGCAATTCTTGTTAGCATTGAGATGGGTCAATTTACTCATGTCACAAGCTATGTTAGCAAAGCAGAACAAACACCTGAGGCTCTTGATCCTGTTACTATTGCTAAACTTCGATGTGCTTCTGGATTAGCTCATTTGGAGGCTAAAAAGTATAAGCTTGCCGCTCGGAAGGTTAGTACTTCTGATTATCTAGTATATGTGTTTCTAATTTTAAAATGTGTTCTTGCATTGTGGTCATTGAGTGTACCATGTTTTGCAATCACAAAATGGTAACTAGTGTGACTGAGATAGGTATACTGTGTGGTTTTGTTGTGGAGCTGTGATATGGCTTTGTATAGACGCTTTATGTTTGTTTTATTCCTATACTGCTGTTTTGGTGGACTCTGTCCTTTTTCTGTGACAAGAACTTTAAACTAAAAGGGAGATAAGGAGAGTGGAGATGTGGGAGATTGAACCTCTGTCTTCTTATGCTTTAAGTTGGGTATTTGACTGCTAAATCTACTAGCTCAAGAAAAATAATAAAATGATTGCAAGACATATATGTTTGACATATTCTCTTATAGAATCATAAAATGTCAGAAAAGAATACTGAAAGTGCCTTGTGGCCATCAAGGAATTTAAAGATCCACGTCTTTGGTTTTGTGTCTGACAATGTGTGGAATCTTGGTCAGCTTATGTTGTTTGTTTGAGAGAAAGCTGAAGTTTTATACGCCCAAATTGAAGGATGTCTCATTTTCATTTATGGATTCTCTTTTTGAGTTTGTCATATTTATGTTTGTGGTGAATAATGTTCTTAACATATATATATATTTTAATTGTATCTGTACAGTTCCTGGATGTGGCTCCTGAACTGGGAAATTCTTACACTGAAGTCATTGCACCTCAGGATGTTGCAACATATGGTGGACTGTGTGCTCTTGCCAGTTTTGAGCGAACAGAACTGAAGGTATTTCATCTTCGCTATTTCTCTGACATCTAAATCGGAATTTCTTATGTAACTTCTGATTTAATATTTTTCACTTGTAGAACAAAGTTATAGATAATCTAAGCTTTCGCAATTTCTTGGAGTTGGTACCTGAAGTGAGAGAGCTTATTCATGATTTCTACTCAAGGTAAGTTATTATGGCACTAAAGATGATATCTTTATTGTTAAGTTGCTATTTTTTGCTTTTGTTTTGTCAAACACTTGTTGGATAACAAAAGGGCATCATGTTACATATTAGAAACCTTGAAGATTATATGTTACTGTAAATATAGCAAAATAGAGGAGAATGGTTCATGTATCTTACCCCTGATACTAAGGCTGAGTTGAATTTATTTGAGGTATAAAATTTTATGCTCTTTGAAGAGAGCAGAAAGCTGCCAGTGATGGGTGGATTATCACTGGTGCCAGTTTGAGATTTTAGGGTAAACTGCCAGTTTCGACATTTTTTCTGTTATTTTTTGCAAGAGTAATAATAAAAACGAGGGAAAAGGCTTCCATATCTTTTTTCTTATTTCCAATTGTTTAGCTGTCCTTTTTCATCACCATTATTCTGCTTGACATCAGTCTGTGATTGCCTTTTTTTCCCCTCTATAACTGATAACTATTTATTTTTTAATTCCATTATCTTTACTGAAGCATTAGATTTTTGATTTGTGAAGTAAGCATGTGTTATTGGTTTGTTTCAGCCATTACGCTTCATGTCTGGATTACTTGGGAAATCTCAAAGCAAACTTATTACTTGACATCCATTTGCATGATCACGTTGAGACATTGTACGATCAAATCCGTGACAAAGCTCTCATTCAGTATACACACCCATTTGTTTCGGTTGATTTGAACATGATGGCAAATGCTTTTAAAACAAGCGTTGCGGGGCTAGAAAAAGAACTTGAAGCCTTGATTACTGACAATCAAATACAGGTATTTGTTCCCAATGCTGTTGGTATCTCCTTGCTCTATTGTTAAATTATTTACATTTTATTTAAAAAATATGGAACATTTTGATTTTGGTTATGTGATAGTAAAATGTATCCATTAGCCAGGCATGCCTGACCTTGATATCTCGATATCGATTTCATTCCTGAGCTTGATATCCATATATCATTTTCAACCTTATGGAAACCATTTTCTATGTAGCAGTGTCTCGTTGCTCACGTGCTAGTGTTTTATTTATTAAACTATCATTTCTCTGCAGGCGCGGATTGATTCGCACAACAAAATTCTTTATGCGCGCCATGCAGATCAAAGGAATGCCACTTTTCAACGGGTTCTACAAACTGGCAGTGAATTTGATCGGGATGTTCGAGCAATGCTTCTGAGGGCGAATCTAATCAAGCATGAGTATAATCTGAGGGCTTCTCGGAAGCTTTGAATTTACTTATTCATCTCAGAGCCTCCTGGAATGATGAAACAGGGCTGACATTGTTTGGATTAGGTTACTGGAGTTGTCCAAGATGGTAGATTGCATCGAGAGACTTGAAATTTTTGAGGTGGTATGATGAACCATGGCCAACATATCCGATTTAGGTTCCTGAACTGCCCAAAGCAGTAGATTTTGAGGATTGCAGGATGCATGTGTAACAATTGCAAAGTATGTGGTGGTGGTTGTGTATAAAATTTATTTGGGAAGTTGCAGTTAAATTTATTTTTAGCACATTAAGTGTACTGTTATAACATTTTTGTTTCTGGTCTATTTACCTGTGTTTCAACGGGGCTCCTTTTATATTTCTGGTTATTAGAACGCATTTTTAATGCAGGCAGCCAAGGCAACATTGACTCACTGATTGCTGAGCTGCTTGATGAAAAGTTGAAAACATAGCCAAAAAAAAACAACAACAGTAGTCCAACTTCAGAACTTACAAACATAAATATTTTCCCCTTATCATTAGGTATAAATAAATAATTGGAGGATTAACCCACAATGCAACATGCAGCTTTTATAATATTTAGATTCCTTAAAATAAACGAATTGTTTTATAAGTAAAACGGGAAGCTACAAGATCTACGACAGCTGTCCCTCACACCACACATTCACCGTCACCGCCCTGTGCAACTAGCTCACTCCACTACTGCTTCCATCTCTAACTCAGTAACTCTTAACTAATGTCTAATTGCCATTCATTCACTTGCAGATAGACATCGTTGGCGAGCAAAGCTGAAGCAACTGCAAATGCAATTTCATTTCCCCAAAGAAAAGCTTCCATTTGAAATGTTAATTTGATCAGATCCAGAATCCTCAATCACCATCACCATTCACCAGTGCTAGTCTACTATACTCAGTCAAATGGGACATGTAAATCTACCTGCGTCTAAACGAAACCCTAGACAATGGAAGCTTCTAGACCTCGTATCCGCTGCATTCTTCTTCTTAGTTTTCCTCTTCTTCCTTCTAGTCTTCACTCCATTAGGTGACTCTCTTGCCGCTTCCGGCCGCCAAGCTTTACTTCTCTCCACCTCTGATCCACGTCAGCGCCACCGCCTTGTCGAGCCCATAGAGGCTGGACGCCATACTCCGCCAATCGAGGCATGTCCTGCTGACTCCGTTGATCACATGCCTTGCGAAGATCCGAGGCGCAATAGTCAGTTGAGTAGGGAGATGAATTTTTATAGAGAGCGTCACTGTCCCATTCCTGATGAGACTCCTCTCTGTTTGATCCCTCCTCCTAATGGTTATAAGATTCCGGTTCAGTGGCCTCAGAGTTTGCATAAGGTATGCCTGCATGTCGTCTCTGTTTCATTCCATCTTTAAATTCACTGTTGTTTATGTTTTTAATATACTTCCTTCCTATGCAGATATGGCATGCGAACATGCCGCATAATAAAATTGCTGATAGGAAAGGTCATCAGGGATGGATGAAAGAGGAAGGTGAGTACTTTGTATTCCCCGGAGGTGGCACTATGTTTCCTGAAGGAGCTATACCTTACATTGAAAAGCTTGGCCAGTATATTCCAACTAGCGGTGGTGTTTTGAGGACTGCTCTTGATATGGGATGTGGGGTAGGAATTTATTTCTTTCGTTACTTTTTCTTAGGTATTATTATTTGTTTAGTTGCATTTTTCAAATTTTTACGATCTGAAACCATTGTAGGTTGCTAGTTTTGGAGGATATTTGTTGAAGGAAGGGATTTTAACCCTCTCATTTGCTCCTCGAGATTCACACAAATCGCAGATACAATTTGCACTGGAAAGAGGAATTCCGGCATTTGTTGCAATGCTTGGCACTCGTAGACTCCCATTTCCAGCTTTTTCATTTGACTTGGTGCATTGCTCTCGGTGTTTGATCCCATTTACAGCCTATAGTTAGTTCTCTTTCCCGGAAATCTCAACCATGTTTTCTTTTGCTACTTCTTGTTACTAGCTATTTACGATGAAATGTCTCTCTGCAGATGCTACTTATTTTATGGAAGTGGATCGCTTACTTCGCCCTGGCGGTTATCTAGTTATATCTGGTCCTCCTGTTCAGTGGGCTAAGCAGGACAAGGAATGGGCAGATCTCCAGGGTGTGGCAAGAGCACTGTGTTATGAGCTGATTGCTGTTGACGGAAACACTGTCATCTGGAAAAAACCTGCTGGAGATTCATGCTTGCCTAACCAAAATGAGTTTGGACTTGAACTATGCGATGAATCAGATGACTCAAGTCAGGCCTGGTAATACAAAAATAATGCGTCCTTAGCATATGAGAGTGAACTAGAAAGTTTTTTAAGGAATTGGATGAACATATATTTGGCATTCCATATATACTTGTTTGATGGATTCTGGTTTTAAAACATTTGAGATGTGATTTGTTTTCTAGTGTCCAGCATGATTTAAAAGCTAAGCTCAATTGGATTGCAGGTACTTTAAACTAAAGAAATGTGTGAGTAGAATATCTTCTGTCGAGGTGGAATATGCTGTTGGGACAATTCCTAAGTGGCCAGATAGGCTAACAAAAGCTCCTTCAAGGGCCATGCTTGTTAAAAATGGGATTGATTTGTTTGAGGCTGACACACGACGTTGGGCAAGAAGGGTGGCATACTATAGGAACACATTAAATGTGAAGCTAGGGACTCAGGCTATACGCAATGTCATGGACATGAATGCATTTTTTGGGGGTTTTGCAGCTGCGCTTTCATCCGATCCTGTATGGGTGATTAATGTTGTTCCTTCTGGCAAGCTGTCAACTCTGGGTGTAATTTTTGACAGAGGCCTTGTTGGAGTCTTCCATGATTGGTGAGTCTGTCCTGTATTTGTATTAAGAGATTGAACGGTACAGGAATTTTTATGTTGTTCATACCTTTTTTAAAATTCTTTTAGAAGTGTCAATACATTTATTGCATACTGTTGAGCTGTTTGCCAAGAGTGTGGCTGCGCCTAGTGGATTGTCAAAAAGATATATTGTCTCAACTTTTGCCTTGGCTGTGCATTTGTCATCTGCATGATCAGTGCTATCATTAATTGGTTAACCTTCATTTAAGTGTTTCCATATATTAATAAATCTACTTGAAAGGATTATATCGCCTTTTCCTAATTATAACTTAAGAGATAAGTTGGTGATAATTTGCTAGTTGGCTACAAGTTGTAACTTTATTTGGGAGGAGGGGGAAGAGGGGGCACAAATTTTGGTAAATGTTTTACAGTACAATAATTAGCTAGTATAACTGAAACAAATTTTATTCACAAATAATTGCACACCAGATCAAGCAGAAATAGGAATTTGTATTTCATATATCAACTTTTGCTAAACAGAGAATTCAAAAAGATTAGAGACCATGGCAAGAGAGTCATCAGAAGAAAAAAAGATAATAGCTCAAGCTTTTACACCTGATTTGCAACTTACAAAGCAAATTTCTAGAGGATCTGCTAGAAGGTGGTAATTTAGCTGTTCACTTTTATGCCTTTGAAGTTTTCGCTTTAATGTATTAGTGATTGTATGATGAACATTTATTTTGACTATTAGATATTAACACCAATTAATGTTGTGACATGTATTAACCTCATATGTCGTGATAGTCTTCCCTTTAATGCATCATTGTCATGTATCTATCTTTATTATGCCTAACAATTTTTTTTTGAAAAGTAAACAAAGTTTAACAATTACTTTCTAGGCAAAAATCTACAAGGTTGGTACATTTTAGTTTGTTTGTTTTTTTATTTTTCATGTTTTTGGTGCACAATGTCTCTTGGCATCCATCTTTAGTCATCCCTGGTTGTCAACTGCAGTGCAGTAGTAAATTTGTTGGCAGTAGTGAACTTGTCCCTGGATTAGATTAAGTTGATAAATACAGTCAGTCTTACTCATTTTAAATATGTTAGCTTCCTGGGTAGCATAATTCATTGGGTTTATTATTGATTGTAGGTGTGAGCCTTTCTCAACATATCCGCGTACATATGATCTCATCCATGTTGCTGGCATTGAATCATTGATCAAAGGTTCAGGATCAAGCAAGAATAGGTACTAAATCTACATTTTCTTCCATTCATTTGATTGTTATTAATTTGTTTATCTCCTTTGTCTTAATTGTATAGAGAGAGTTGCCAAATTCTATATGATTAAAAGCGTGTTTGGTATAAATAAATTCCACAAAATTTTATAAAATTCATTTGTAAATCCAAACGAGTGTGTTCGATTTAAATGAAAATTGTGTAATTCATTTCCAATTCCAATTTTTTAATTTTGTGGAATTGCTTATTACTAAACCAATTTTTTTTTTAAAAAAAAAGTTATTAGGATTTTCAAATAAATTCAGTTGATAAAAATATTCATTTAAACCAAATACACTTCATTTATAAAAATTTATTTAGAAATGAATTCTATTAAATAAGTTCTATTTAGAATTCATTTGAAAATGAAATGAATTTCTTAATAGAATTGAACCAAATAAGGTGTAAGGGTCTATTTGGCTAAGCTGTCGGTGATAGCTGGTAGCTGATAGCTAATAGCTAATTGATATTAAGTATTTGGTAAAATTATAACAGTGGTTGCTGATAGTGTATTTAATTACATATATAGACATTATATATATAATATATGATTTAAATATTAACAATAATATGTATGATAAAAAAAAAATTATTTTATACTTATAATTAGAAATATTATAGATAGTTTTTAATTATTTATATAATTTCAAAAAATGAATATATCTATTTTTATTAAACTTTTGACAATTTATTTTAAATAAATTATTATTATTATTAATGAGCTGTAAAAATTTTTATTAATATAATTTTTAGTATTTTTATTTGTGTGGTTAATACTTTTAATAACTATAATATTAATATTTTAATAATTATCCAAATAATATTGTATTAAGTAATGATAATCAATTATTTTATTAAGTAGTGATAATTAGTTATTTTATTAAGTAGTGATAATTAATTAAAGTTAAAAGAATAAGACAGTAAATATAATTTAAAAAATAGAGGAGTTGGTGAAAAGTTTCAAATTGGAGCTGATATGAACTGATACAATTCATGTGTCTAACAGTTACCAATTCCTTTAAAAAAAAAAAATGAACCAAACAGATGTTTGTTAGTTGTTCAATTCCCAACAGCTAAAACAAACACCCCTTAAATTTTGTTGTAATATCTGATTGAAACCAACTTTAGTTTTGCCTTTGCATATCTGTTCCATTCTTGTTAATGGAGCAATGATAAACATTTATATTGCCAATGCATTCAGGGAAAAGAAGTATTAGTTTGTGAAGTATAATTTACCATAATCTGCTTTTTCTTTTTTTTCCCCAATCTTATGCTATATATACATAGTTATTAAAGGTGATAGGCGCATCAAGGCGCAAAGGGTCCTGGAGCCTAGGCGCAGGCGCGCGCCTTACCAATTAAGGCGCAAAAAAATTAAAAAAATGAAAAAATTATACAATAACACTAAAAAAACACAACATGCATAAAAATATCTAAAAAAGTTTAAAACATCACACTAAATATCTATAAAATTTTATAAATCATCACTAAACTCAGCAAAATCATCTTCTTCAACATCAATTTCTCATATGCACATACTTCCATCCCGGGTCTTTTTTAGTATTACTACTAGCACTAGGAGTACTAGAAGTAGAACTAGCATGCACTTCCATTAGCAGCAAAACTGAAATTGAAAAAAAAAAAAAAAAAAAAAGGATATTCAGCATTCAGCAACAACAATTAAGCACAGAAGCTATAAATTATTGCATTATTGAGTACTGTAAAAAGCATATTCAGCCACATTTAGCCACAATTCAGCAAAAAGAATATTTAGCCACATTAGAATATATAGAAGCAACAATGAAAATGCATTATTAAGTACTGTAAAACCCGAAAATGCATTTATGTTGAGTACAGAGTATCCAATAACCTCAGCTAAAAAAAAAAAAAAACAGCAGTCCTCAGTGAGCTAAAGATTGAGGCTTTGCTCTCAGAGAGAAATGAAGAAAAAAGAAGATGGAAAACAAATGAAGAAGAAGATGGGTGCTCTCCGACAGAAATGAAGAAAAAAGATGGAAAACAAATGAAGAAAAAAAAAAACGAAGATGAAAAAGAATAATAAATGAAGAAACTTACCTCAGCAGAATGGCAGACACAGCACACAGCAGGCTGCAGCTTCTTTTCTTTTTTTTTTTTTTTTCCTTCTTCTTCAGCTACTCTCTTTTTCTTCTTCAGGCTGCCGGCTGCCCTATTTCTTTTCTTCTTTTGGTTTGCTTAAAAGGCTTAGGCCTTGTTCTTTTCTTTTTTCTATTTGTTTATTAAGGCTTGGGCTTCTAATTTTAAACATTTCCCATACAAAAAAAAACACATATAACCAAAAACTAACAAAGGCGCGCCCGAGGCGTGCCTTGCCTGAGGCTCAAGGCACACCAAGGCGCGCGCCTTTGTTAGGTCGCCCGCCTGGGGGTGTCCAAGGCACTCAGGCCTGCGCCTTAGGCGCACCCGAGGTGCGCCTTTAACAACTATGTATATATATACAATTATACGTGCTTCATTTGGTTGATTGATCTACATTAGTCACCAGTTGTAGACATCATATATAATTTAGTTCGAAACAGGCTGATATAGCTGTAAAAAAATTGAAATTGTGAATTACGCTGGTGGCTTGTTCTTTCCTAGTTGCATAGACTGTTGTTTTTACACTTGACTCTGTTCAATAAGTGAAGCGCTGGACTGTTTTTTGTTATAACTTGTGTCGAGGTATCTGCCTCACAATTTTGGCCGTAACTGCAACATTGATGATATATCCAGCTCACAGATATACACGCATTAAGCAAAAATGTTACTGCTAAAGTGCATTGGTTCATTGATACAAAATTTTGCTGCAGGTGTAACCTTGTCGATTTGATGGTGGAGATGGATCGAATACTACGTCCAGAAGGAACTGTTGTCATTCGTGATTCTCCTGAAATCATTGACAAAGTGGCACACATCGCTTATACTGTAAGGTGGTCAGCCACTATACATGAGAAAGAACCTGAATCACATGGGAGAGAGAAAATTCTGGTCGCAACAAAAAGCTTCTGGAAGCTTCCTTCAGCATCTTACTAACATACATGGTCTTTGTAATGTACTTATCCTCCCCTTTTGTCTCTTGTTAATTCCTATATGATGCCAATGTGTAATCTGCATGCATAAAGTGGGTGCAGATTCATATCTTGATCTTCCTATGCTTTATCTATATGAAGAGATGGTAGCAAGTATAAAAGATGCAATGACGCAAGTCTTTTTGAGGCTAGAATAGGTATAGTTGAACCAAGTATAGTTCAAATTGTTACTTTATTGTATTTATCATCATTAATATGATGTTTCATGATCCGTCTATTGTTTCCCGCCTACACATTTATGAGTTGCTTGAAATCATAGTGTTATGTAACTACTGTCTATCAATTTCTTGTAAGAAATATATACCACAGGCAACTGCAAAATCAACATAGATGGTTCTTAAAAGTGAACATCACACAGGAACACAATTCTGATTGCGTAATGCATTTATCAGATAAGAGCATATGCATACGGCGCACAAAAGGTAGTAGTGGTATGCACCATCATAGAAGGTAGCAGAAGCAAAGTCCTACCATGAAATGAAGACCGTGTCCTGCCTATGTTTCTGAATTCTGACCATTTGACCCACACCATAAATTTTTTCCTTTCCAAATGAATATATAGTCAAATGACCAAAAAAAATTGTTTTTGGTACCGCTATAAAGAACCACCATTTTGACGAGTATTACATTATACAAGTCGTTATTACCAAAAGAGCAAAAAAAAATCTACGCATTATTTGTGAAAGTGCAACTCCAAGTTGTTCTCTTTAGCATAATTTCTTTGCTTCCAGTGAAGAATGTAAATGTGAAAGGGACGAAGTTGAAAATTGTGCACCTGCCTCCTTGTGAGATAGATTTCAAGTTTTCAACGAACAGTGAATCAAGGGTCAGTAATTGCACAGGCATAAGAAGCGTGGCAAGTGAGGCATTGGACGTTAGAAGGGGAGACGCAGATAGATCAGTGAAGTCAGGTCTTACTCTTAGACTTAGTCCAGCAATTGGCTCCAATTGCAAGTGCTGCAGGCAATGAAACCCGTGGAATAAACGCGGACGGTGTGGTGTTGTACTAGGAGGGGCGCTCAATTCATTGAGTGGAGTGGACCTTTGATGGGAGTTTTCACGTGTAAGTCCATACTTGGGCCCTATTTAATTCATTCATGTCCTCTGAATCTTACAATGGAGTTAATGGAATCATGAATCTTACAATAACATTTGAATTTCATAAAAAAATTAAAAAGGTCATTTTTTATCTTAATTGTCTATCTAAAGTAGATGGTCCTCCACGAGTAGATTAAGTAGCAAAAGGTGTGGAAATCCAGTTAGTGAGATTAGAGATCGATCATAGGTCTCTCCCTTGTGATGTTGGAATTAATCATTATCAAATGAAAAAAAAAAACTATCTAGAATAGATGATTCCTATTATATGTAGCAGAAGAAAAATTAAAATCATAATAAGTTAAAAAGGCAATTTGCATTAGGCAGTAGTCAAGTTTGGCGAGGTCAAATATAAAGGTGTCTGAAATAGACCGATGAAAAGGTTGAAAGGACGAGAAGGTTGGCAAATGGGAAAGCAAAGCGGAGTGAAAAACTCAATAAAATCGCCACCCCCTTTACCTTTTTTTAACTCACATTCGATTCAAGTCCTCATTTCACAGGAACGCTGGACCCGCCAATGAGAGGGACCATTCTTAAAACTTTTTTAGATGACATATTATACTGTTTTAATAAAGGACCATCTATCTGTACTGTGTTATGAACTCTGCCAGGATCAATCTTTCTTTGCATCTTCTTTTTTACTTTAAAACTTCACTTTCTGGGTGATCCCTTGTTTTACAAGAAAAGGCAATTGTACTATTTTTCATGTACCATGTTCATGATTTTAGCTGAGTTTAATCAAAATAAACGCTAATATGTAATGGGTGTTGCATGTATAAACATAACCAACATGTCAATAAATTCAATTAGAATTACATATACTCAATCTCTTGTGCTCTTCAATCAGTGTATCATCCTAAATTTCGCTTTGATAGTCAGTTGGTAAAATAGATAGGTTTTTAATACTCAGGATGAGCGTTGAAGTTTCAGTGATTAAAAATCATTGGACTGTTTAAACCAAAAAGAACAACTAATTGAAATGGTAGTGATAGGCTGAGATGGAATTTGGTCTGAGGCCATCATATATATATACAAGTCTCCAGTTGAATTTGCTAGAAACAAAATTTTCCAAATACAGATCATTGATCACATAGCATAAAGGATAGAAGATATATAGGCGGCAGTTGGCTAGCTTAGGCATAGCACGTACTTACTATATGGCATATGCTACAGTCAAGCTTAATGTAAACATGAGGAAAAGCGAGGTGGTGGGCTGCTAAAAAAATGGAAAAAAAAAAAAGCAACAACGGCAATATTAATGCAACAGCAAGAGAAATGGAGGTGGTGGACCAAACTCTACCCTGTCAAAATGCATATATAGTGACAAATACAAAATAATAAATAAATAAAAAATGGCACCATATGTATATATTTCAATGGCTTCTTTCCCTCTACCTGGAGTCATGGAATTAATTAAGGCTTGTTGGCATGCATGGGCTGAAAAATTAAAGGAATTACGGGTTCATGTTCAGATTACAACCTAATGAGAGTGAAAGGTCATGTGGGGGCTGTTCTGTGGTCCTTTTACATTGTTGGAACATAACACTTTACCCACTTCTTCCTCTAATCTTATGCATATTCATAACTCCTTTGGACTTGTTTTTAGCTCCGAAATTTCAAGACTTTGATTGCAATATGCCAGTTTATTTTTATGACATATTTTGGTCTTTGTTTCATATATTTAATATCACATAGCAAGTTCTTTGGTATTTTCCCATATTCTGAAACATGCTTTTGCCTTGTCCAGCATCTACAAAAAGTTACCCACTTCTTGCCATTTTGTGCTAGTGGAGTAGAGACAAATAGAACCAGGTTCACATATAGATTAACCATGCTTTACAAATACTTAAAAACAATTTTATAAATCACTCAAATCATGCTAGTGCTTAAACTTGAAAAGCATTTGATTGCTAAATATTTTTTCAGTGAGCGATATCAATTTTATTATGTCATGTGCGTGTATTTCATAATTCAATAATTTTTTTAGTAGACATGGTTAAAAAATTAAAATTAGTTAAAAATTTTGAGTTCTGAAAATAAATAAATAAATAGCTATAAAAACTATATATATATACACACACGGTAATGTTTAACATCATGCAGTGTGATGTTTATGAAATTGTCTCTCCTCCTAATTATAACCCTTATAAATAGGGAGACATTTTTGTAATTTGAAAAAAAAAAAATTATCAGTATTGCACCCCGCGATACCTATCGCTGCCAATATATATAAGCAATTGCACTCGCTCTATCTTCTAACCTCTCAACTGTATACGTTGCCCATATATTTGACATTACAATTGATGATGAATATTTACCTGGATATATATTGCAACTAAAACGAGCTAATGATACATTAATCCCCCAAATACAACACAACAAAAAAAAAAATCAAGTAAACTACCAGGTTGTCAAAAAGGCAAATGCATAAATATTTACTACTAATTTTGAAAAATTGCACAAATTACTTCATCTGGTATGATCAAAACTTATCATAAAAATAATCCACGACAGAAATATCGAGTTGGTGTCCTGTATATAGCATTTTTTTTTTTTGCAAATTATGGTGGTTGGATGCTACAGCTAGCTACTTCATTTACTTATAAATTTTTTTTCCCTCATAAATGGTGACAGTTTTCAAGTTTCTACTTCTTTAAAGCCATGGAAGTAAAGGAAGGAAAGGCAAATTCATTGATTCAAATAAAGTAATACACATTTTTTATGAGTAGCAATTTGTTGGGTATTGGGTGCATGACTGCGTGGCATGCTGTACTGTTATAGAGTGCATTCAAGTTTCAACTCAGTTCTTCCCTATAATTTTCAGGTATCCAGTTGTCTAATAAAATTATATCATGTGTTTGGTTTGCTACTTCCCATTGAAAAATAAATGAATCACTGATGTCTCCTCAACAATGCAATTTATTTTGCATTGGAATAGTTGGTGTTTTTCTTAATTCTATTTACCATATATTGCAAGTTGCTATCTTTATTGGGAGCTAATATATATATATATATATTATTTTATTACACCAAACTGTTAATATTTATTTATATTTTTACTATTACATTTGCCTTATATATGTGTTACAAGTATTAATTCGAAGTAGACAAAAAAATACTAAAATTGTTCTTTTCTTTCTTTTTTTTTTTTTTTTTTGTCAATGTGATGGAATTGATAAATAATTTATTGAAATTTTTGTTGTTACTTAAATATTCAATATTGTAATGTGGTGAATGATGGGATGTCATTGTATAAATTAATTAAAGAGTAAATTAGATTTAGGGGAGTAATTTTTTCTAATTATTCATATTGAAAACGAAGGGAGATTAACACTTGGTGTATTACACCCATCAGTAAAATTTATAAAATAAATCTTATTTTTATCAATTAAATGTAAAATATTTGGGTAATATATTTTAAATTTTACCATTAAATGTAATGCACTCAGTGTAAGTAAAATTCTCCCCAAAGGAAAGAAAAATGTACTTGTCCAATATTTTAATTTAACATAACAAATTATGCACCCATTTTGTTTAAATTAACAACAATTGAGCTCTATTTAAATTAACAACAATTGAGCTCTATGTAAATTTGGTCTTCTCGAATTATTGTGAAATATATAATTAATAGCAAAATAAAATTGTAATGAATTCAGGAAAATATGCCCCTTCTGCACCTTTAAATTAAGGAGGGGATAAAAAAAGATAGCCGATAAATTAATTGAGTTGCAGTAAATATGTCGGAATTAATGTGACATGGAAAATTTTTTAATTAAAGCTTATGAATAAAGTAGCACTCTATTATTTTTATCAGTTGGCTGATGTAGCCAGCTATAAAAGATTTTTTTTTTTTTTTTTTTTTTTGAAAAGAGCTATAAAATAATTATTTGTCATTGTGTTTAGTGTTTGAATTCTAATTGAAAAAAATGTTCATAATATATTAATCTAAATATATAATGAGAAACGTGGTAAGCTTTTGGATGTGAAATAGATGTATTTTTTCATAAGATAATAATTTATAACCATTTTATAAAAAGTCGATTGGCGAATAGCAATAACAAAAAACAAAATGTTAATTTCTATCACTACTTACTTTAAAGTCATTGGATAATTAAATTTTAGATATACAAGTATAGTATAAGATTTTAATATCATCTGCACAATTATTAATGTGCAGTGTTGATTTATTGAAGGATTACGTACCATTATTTCAGCTATTGCACTGAATAATAAATAACCGGTGGGTTCGATGAAGATAAAGTAAAACTAAGTTATATATATAATAATATTAAGCATCTTTTTGTTTAATGGTTCATAATAATCTGGTAATTGGTAGCTTAATAATATTAATTCATGGCTAATAATCAATTAATATAAATTAGTTAATAAAAAATATCAATTATTATTGTTAATATATTAAATATTACTAGAAATATAACCTATCTTTTAAATACAATTTTATGTACTTTATAATAGTTTTTAGTTATATAAATTTACGTTAAAAGAAATATGAAGTATTAATTTGTAAATCTCACCAAATATGTAAAATATAGTTGTTAATTTGATAAAAAAAAAATAATTATTCAAATTGCTTTGTTCAGAGAACCAAACAAATTTTACTGATCTCTCCTGTAATTTTTTTTTACATAAAATTATTAATGAAGATAAAAAAAATTGCTACTAGTATTTAATAAAAATAAAAATATAAATAGCAATTTTAAAATTTTCTTAATCAAAAATAGATTTTTTTGTTTATTTAGTCAAATGTGGTCATCATTTCTTACTCATGGTGCAAGTAGAAATCTTAATCATTTGCCATCATTCCATTTGGAATCTTTACCACTGCGTTTTAGGGTAATTCGGTAAAAATGGTCACTAATTTCAGGGCTAAAATTGTAAAATGATCCTGGGAGCTTAAGCATCATCTGTGGTAACAAGAGATTAGCCATTTTAATTAATTCACCGAATCTTATTAGTATTGTTGTTTTTTGTATTAATAGAGTTGATTCAATTAAAAAAATTAAATTGAATTGATGACTGCCATAAACAGCACAAGACAGTATATGATTTGTACTTTAGATGGAATTTACATGGTTAAGTAATTAAAGCTTCTAGTTTTTTGGAAGCTAAATAAATAAAAATACACATAAAATTTCTTTTAAAGTCTATTCTTATTCTTATTTATAAAAAAATTATGATTAATAAATACGTTATCTTTCCCACATACCAAAAAAGGTTATATTTGGGCAATTATTAGTTAAAAAAAATGTATTTATTTGAATAAAAAATATTTTTTACTTTTAAATTATATATATATATATATATATATATATATATATATATATATTTTGATCTTTATTCTATTTTGTTATTTTGGGTGATATGTCAAATTTTAAAAATTTATAATATTTTTAAAATTATATTATATTCTTTTTTATAACACTGGTATTCATATCCTCAAAACTAAATAATAACCCAATAATACTCAAATTTATATTTTTTTTTTACCTCAAATAACTCAAATACTAACTAAATAAAATTATTATAATTTTTTAAGTTTAAACTATTATAAACTATTTGATTAATTTAGAATTTATTAAAATTATTTATTTAATTACTTTAATATATATATATTATTTGCAATTTTGATAGTTTTTAATTTATTAAAATTATTTATTTAAAATAATTT
>CATIWO010330303.1:0-26575 GCA_949673435.1 Macaranga tanarius | reverse complement strand
TTGCAATTTAATCTCATCCTTTTAATTTTTGCAATTATGTCCCAATTTGTAATTTTTTTTACAATATTAACACATTAATGAATTTGGTCAAATAAATTAATTCATTAATGTTTTGCAATAAGGCTTATTGGGGTCCACTCTGTGTTGGTGGCATTACACTTCATTGTCCATTCAAAATTTTCTAAAATAATTTTGACCAATTTCATTAATGTATTAACATTATAAAAAAATTTAAAAATTGGGACATAATTGTAAAAATTAAAAGGTTGGGATTAAATTACAAAAAGCTGTAAATATTTGGATTTTTTTCATAAATAAGCCATTTCATTATAATTCATCTAAATATTGAAATTTCTTATTGATCTATTATGCAGCCCCCAAATGATATGCAAACCATATTATAAAACTCAATTTCACAAGTTTAGTTCAATTACTCCTAAGGGATAGAATTTAGAGCCAAATTTGAAAAATTTATGGGAATGATTGACTAGGAATTTTAAGTTCAAATTTTATAAAGACCTACATTTATATGTCTAGTATATGTCATAAAAATTTCACTTTATTTTGATAACCACAAAAAATATTATATAGGTCGAATTACAATTAGCTCAATTATGTTGACAGATTGAGTAATAAAATATTTTCTCTGATTATACTAATATAGATACTGATTCAGATCAAGCTGAAGAAGGAAAAGTTTTAGATAACTCTTCAAAGATTCCGTATAATTAAAGAACACTTGATTTCAAGCTTCCTAACTCAATATATGATCAAATCAATATGACTGAAAAACAGAATCCTCAAACCCGAGAACAGTAGTTTATATAACCTAGACTAAATCAACCAAAACTTCCAAATCACCAAGAAATTAAAATTCTAAAACCTTAAAAATTGATGTTAGTTACCTGAAAATGATTTATAACCTTCAAATTTCCCTGGAAAAATCAGCTCTCTTGAAGAATTCAAGTAATTTTTCTATCTTCTCTACTTCCTCTCTTTTCTTTTCTTTTTTCTCTCTTCACGATTGACTCTAAATCTCAGCCACAAATTAATATTCTGAATTTGTAAAATATCCACTTAGTCCTTGTTGACTTGGCTTGATCCTTATTGACTTGGCTTTGTTCCATTTAGATCCTCAAACTTTTACTTGACCACTACAAGCCTATAATTCATTCCACTTAAGTTTATATCTCCTTGATATTTTTAGTTCTCTAAACTTTACATCAATTGGACTTCATATTATTTATTCCTACTTAATATTACTCAATTTAAGTATCATCAAAATTTAAAAATTCTTGCTCCTTAACTAAGTACTAACCTCAATTAAATCTCAAGCCTAGCTCAACTATACAAGCTTATCTTATTTTAATTTACTTAATAAAAATATAATATGTAAATGCAATGCATAATAGTTATGTATTTAGTACACAAGTGTGACAACATTAAACCAAAACCACTTTGAACTATTTTCCCAGCGATAAATCTCAAAGCTGTTTAAATAAGATAATTAAACATAATTCTCAAAGAACCTTTTTAAGAAATAATACTTTATTTCCACAAACCATTTAATAAAAGGTTTCCGTCACAGAATAATCATTTAAATATTTCCATAAGTAATACAAATAAACATCCACATTGAATCTTTAATTCAATATAAATACCTCTTCAAAATAACGTTTAAACACTTGAGATATTATTCCCTCAATCCATAAATCGAATGCAGAATTCTTAATAAGGAATAACTAAAAGCAACATAATCATGGTTTGATTTTTTTTAATAATTATTCCATTCAATTATCTCGATATTAGAGAGTTTCATTATTTGAGCATTAATCATTATAATTACCAATTATATTATCTCAATGGTTAAACATATACCATTATTGTTATTAGAATATATATATATATACACACACACACACACATATATTCTCCAATTCCTTCAAGAATTGATAACAATATATAAAAATCAATCTCTCTTTCTCATAATCATCTCAATTCTTTTTCTCACGGCCCACACTGGCCGGTTCACATGATCATTCACCAGATCATTCATAATACCTCGTATGCATACGGTAAAAACTATAAGGATTCGTCTCAAAGGTACCTCTGAATCTCTGCGCTGTCCTAAAGACAGTTATCAAACGAGTGGCCAGCTCCTCTCATATATAAATATATTACCAACCCTTACATATCATATATATACTCTTTATAATATTCATAACATTTGTAAGGGTATAATTATATCATTTCAATGTTCATTCACAAACATTCACAGAACTTTCAAACTTTTACTTTCTTTCCTATATGATTTAGTCTCTTTGTCTGAGACTTAGAAATTAGATAATATATACATATAGGTTCGGGTTTATTTAATTCCTTGGTACTTCCATAATTTGATTTAATTTGGTTTAGATTCATGAATATATATATATATTTATGGCTCGGTTTGGTTCAAACTCTTAAATATCTTAAAATTATTCACACTGGTTCGATTTGAGTTAAATTAAATTTTTCAGTTAAAAAATAATTTCATTTGGATCTGGTCTGCGATTTTTCTTCATCCGAAAACTCCAAATCATAGTTTTTAATCCCAAAACTAAATTTTTAACCCACCAAATGCTTAGAAAATAATTATAAACTATAAATCATCTAACATATCACCTAAAAAATAAAAAAATAAGCCTAGATCTACTATCAAAACCAATATTTAAAACAAAAACATCAAAATATTCAAAATAAATAAATCTTTGAATAAAACAATCCACTCATGGTTTTTTCCTGCGAATTCTTTGTATTTCCTTGTTAAATTCGGATGTTGTTCTTTAGAGCACTCTCCTTCTCTTTCTTTCTTCTTTTTCCTCTTTTCCTTCTTCTTCTCTTCTTCCTTTACCGTAGCCATTTTTCTTCTGTAGAAAACCAACCACTCTTCTCCCTTATTTCCATTTTGCTCCTTCATCTTTCCTTGCCTTACTTCTTAACCCTTCTATCTTTAACTCATTCAACTTAGCCCTTATTTCTAAATCAATAAAATTCAACCTTCCATTTCTATTTCTTATTTATATATTATTTACTTCCTTACCAAAATAATAAATATTAACTCCCACCGATATTAATTTAATACATAAAAAATCAATTCCTTAATTATTTACCCAAAATAATAACAATTAACTCCAATCAACACTAATTGATTATAATTGAATAATTCTTAATTATTATTAACTTTAATTAATCCGGTTGAAGGACACGGATGTTACAATAGTAATCAATATCTAAAGCTAAAAGTTAAAAAATATATACATGGAGATAATCTAACATTTGCACATCCTACAAAAATAAAAATAATAAGAAGTCATTATAGATACATAAATGAAGAAAAGTGTTACCAAACCAAGAAAGAAAGGGCGAAGAAATTTTTTTTAAAAAAAAACTATCATCGCCTTTAAAGTTTATGTCTTTAACTATTTGAAGAATGGCCTCGGCAACTCCATCTCTAATATTAACATTAGCATCAAAGTACAGTAAAGGAAAAATGGTGTGTCGACATAACGAAATAAACATTTGGTGAATATAGGGAAAAAAACACAACGTTGGTCTGTTTTTAAAAACTATCGCAGAATACAAAGGCGTGCAAAAAAGGACCTGGGTAATAAACCATGAAGGAAGGTTGCGAGAATAAGAAGAAAGCATTAGAAGTAGCTTCACCGAACTAAATGGAATTAATTTGACACACATTTCATCGTCAAAAATAATTTGTTATATTGAACACCTTCAAAACTTAGTCCAAAAAATTAAAATTAACTTATTATTTTTTTTCTTTTTTACTAAAAAAGAGTCATTTTTTTGGTATTATATAACTAAAATAATATAAAAATTGCACTTACCAACTGATGAAGAGCTGTCATCAAATACTTATTTACCATCTTTAGAATTATAATCATTAGACAAACTGTTGAGGTCTAATGGGTTCCTTGCAAGTCTTCTAGCAAATCAAAGAAAAGAGTTGAATGAAACAAATAAAAATAATTGATTATAGTAGTAGTAACAAAAGAGAGTTAGAAATTAAATAACACTGAAAGTATAATAAAGGTGGACAAAAATAACGAAAGACAGAAGAAATGTAACGAAAACATGCACAACCAATATATAGACTATTAGGAAGACTTGTTTGCTAGTTAAACATGTTTTCAACAACAGCGCCTAAAATATACAAATACAAATCTTAAAATCAAACCTAATATATATACACTAACACCTAATCAACATGCAATAACAAAATAATAATAATAATAACAAAAGTAATGAAAATTTAAAAAAAGCAAATAAAATTATCAAAATCCCAGAAAACTCACACAAAAAAATAATGAAATAAATTGCAAAACAAAGATCAACAAAAAAAAAGAATACAAAAAAAAAACAGATCTTGAAAATTTTGTTGTTAAATTGGTACCTGCACTGCAAGAGTTCCTTGAACTCCTTCAAGATCTATTTGGAAAACATCACCAACCAATCAAAAAAATTTAAAATCATTAAAACAACACAGACACAAATTATGTGAGGCAAACCTTAGATCATGTCAGATCATGCAAAAAAAACTAAATTACAAAATAAAAATCAACAATTTATATTAAAACAAAAATATATAGAAATTACCATCGGAAAGAAAAATGGTACCAAGTTATGCCATGTTGTATTTACCGTTCAGAATCTAAAAAAAAATGGAGAATCGGGGTTTGCATTTTTTATATTATATATAATAAAAGACTCTTCCTTTGTTCACCACTGGTTCTCACCAAGAGAGCAGGGTTCATCGTCACTCCCACATCCATTCTCTCTTTTGTTTCAGAGTTAGAAATCTCGAAAAGTTAATAAGAGAAGAGAAGAGGAGTTGGAGAATAAGAGAGGAAGGAGAAGCGACTGTGAATTGGCGAGTAGAGAAGAAAGTAGTAGTGAAATTAGGGCTTTACCTAACCTAAAAAATAAAATGACAGCATTACCCAAAAGAGACGGCATTGTTTGGATCACTTTAAAGATATAAGTGTCTTTTGCTTTAAACGGCGCCGTTTTATTTCTGGGCTACTGTGCACTGAAAGGAGGTTGGTTAAATCAGTGGTTCAATTGTAATTAAAACCAAATCAAAGGGCCTTTAATATAATGTTTCTGGAATAGTGAAATTCAGTGTTCAGCTTTATATATATTAATAGATAGATTTTACCATAGTTTGGTTTATTCGGTTTATTTCGATTTAAACCGAATTTTATTATTTTTCAAAATTAAAGAACTAAATCGAATTAAATTAGTCAATTTTAGTTTAATTTTTAGTGTTGATTCGGTTTTACTCACTTTTACTCCCACTAATATTGGTGGAAAATAAAACAACATATTCACTCAAAGAAAAGGATATACTGTACAATAACATTATTTTTTTCTTCAATTCATATCTAATTTATTTTGATCATATTGAATAAAATTATTTTTTATAAAAAACAAAATTACTATGAAAATCCCTCCAAAATAGAGGTGTAAACGAGCCGAGCTTTGGCTAGCTCAGGCTTGGTTCATTTATAAACGAACCGAGCTCATTACGGCGCTAAGTGTTCGTGAGTTGTTCACGAGCTTAAACGAGCCTAAACAATCTAAAAAAATTTCTAAAAATATAATGTATAAATTTAAATTATTCATTAAAAAAATTAAAAATAAATTATTTACTAAATAATTTATTATAAAATTATGATTTTTTTGTAATAATATATTTTCAAATATTTAAATGAATAAAAATTTATATATTGTATATCTGGGTCAAATGCACGAGAGGGTACCGAACTTTAACTTTATTTCAATTTGATCATCAAACTTTAATTTGTATCTTTTTTAAATACCATACTTTTATTTAGTTTCACAATAGTGACTCACAAAATCTTTTGGCATCTGAATAATTCAAAATTACTATTTTGATCAAAAATTAAAGATTTTTTATAAATAAGTTCATATTTTTATACATTTATTAAAAATATAAGAATAAATTTAAAAATTATTTTGATTCCACTTAATTAAACCAGACTTATTTTGAGTAGTAACATAAGTTAGGAGAAGGTAAACTTCTAAATTTTTTGTAACTTTTATACTAAATTGAAAAAAAAAAGAGATTGAGAGATTAAAATGATTTTGAAGAGAAATTTAGAGGATTTAAAATTTTTACCAGTACTCTTTTTGAAACAAAATTAAAGTTACATCACTAACAAGAAATAAATTGAAGTTTGATATTCAAACTAAAATTAAATTATTAATATATTAAAATTACGAGCCGACTTACGAACTCTTATTTGAGCTTATTCACGAGCTTTTTCGAGCTGAGTTTTGTATAGTTTGAGCTCTACTCGTTTATTAAAAGAGTTTCAAATATACAAGGTGAAATGCCACTCATTTAGGTGCCTGCTCCAAAAGAAATACCACCGGAGTAAAACGAAGGTCAAAACAGTAAAATTAACAAAGGCTCAAAAGTTTACATATACGAGACTGACAGTGTAATGCCACCAGTCGCTGATTCCGTCCTCACGCCAAACACTCCCTCTTTAACTTAATGTGTAAATAATAAATTTAATTTTCAACCTAAAAATGTCATACAAAGGCAAGGAGGTCGCCGGCGGCAAGCGGCGGCACGCCAGCGACGATGATATCAATGGCGGCGGCGGTCGGAAGAGAAGGAACCGTGAGGTTCTTCAGTTTTTTGAAGATGCAGCTGATATTGACGAGGATGAATATGAGAGCGATTTTAGTGGATTCGATGATGAAGGTGAAGAAGGAGGAGGAGGAGGACAAGAAGATGAAGAAGAAGGTATAATAATAAAAATGGAAAATGAAATATCTGTTTTAGGTTTTGTGTCGTTTTTGACCTTTGTTCGTGGGTTTTGTTTGTTTTTTTAGGGTTTTGAGGTTGGGAATGTGTTTGATTTGTTGTGATTTTGTTTTTGAATTGAGTTTTTGGGGTTTTTATTGAAATGCATGTTGTTTTTAGTGACTGGATTATGTTTTGTGATTTTTTTTTTTTAAATTTTAATAAAGTGATGCTTATGTTCTTTACAAAATGTATTGTATTTAGGAGTTTCTAGGTAGCAAGGTCTGATTTTGAGAGATGTTTGGTTAACCTTGCAATGATTTCAGCTTTTTTTATTTCAAATTTTTTCATAAATCAATTTCAAGTATTGTAAACTCTAATGTAAACGTTTAAATTTTCTCATTTTGTTGGAAATGGCGATTCTTTGGAGTTTTAAAAAAAGGCTTCTAGGGTTAAATGTTTAGCTCAATTAGAGGGGCTTTGATGATCTTTTTTGAGCAATGCATTTTTTTGTGTATCAAATTTAACATCCATTTTTGTTGAGAGTTGAATGAGGTTAGTTTATTTATTCATGCTTTTTTTTTTTTTTAGTAAAATTGTCTGGTCTTTCTGTTGTTACTTCAAAAGAAAAAAAAAAATCTAAGGTTAATTATTACTTGAGCTATGCCCACTATCACAAGATACTCATTTGTACTGAATTTATGGGCTTTCTGGTTAGTACTGGGATTAGTGCGTTTTCTCAATTAAGCCAACTAGGTTGTATTGTCATCTAGTTCTCAGTTATGGCTAAGTTTCAAATTCTGGTATCATTGGCTGTCCCTTACCCTTGTTTTGATAGGTTACATGTCTTATATTTTTAATTAAAAAAAAAAAAACTAATTTTGCTGGCAATGGCATTCTGATTACATGAAGAAGTTGACTTTGATCTGAAATTGAAGAAAGAACCACCAAAAACACCAAACATTCCACTTATTCCCAAGGAGGAGGTGATGTTTGAAGAAGAATTTGATAAGATGATGGAGGAACGCTACAAGAACAGTTCTACATTTGTTAGATATGCTGAGGATGCTTTTGAGGCTAAAATAGTGGAAAGAGATTCAGCTATTCCATCTTCTAGGGATCCAACTATCTGGAAAGTCAAATGCATGGTATGATGTTCAAAACCGTATGCAGTTTGCACTCAATAATTGCTACTATTGGGTTCTGGTTTTTGGATTACATCCCTTAACCTTCTTCCTTGCTGCCCATTCTTATCACCATGTTCATCTGAAATGCCTTGGTTGTAGGCGGGACGTGAGAGGCCTTCAGTTTTCTGCCTTATGCAGAAGTTTGTTGATTTAAAATCTCTTGGTACCAAGCTACAGATAATTTCAGCATTTTGTGTTGATCATGTGAAGGGTTTTGTTTTCATTGAAGCTAACAAAGAATGTGATATTGCTGAGGTAATTCATATTGTTAAATATTGGAGTAATTTAATGGTTTTTATTACTAAGTTAATGGTCGGATATTTATTACTGTTGCTAACGTATTGTATTATTTGTTGTAATCAGCATATGGATATGTTTTCTTGAATTTGATCCTTTATTATTTCAGGCTTGTAAAGGGATTTGCAGCATATATTCTACCAGACTGGCTCCAATTCCAAAAAATGAAGTTGGTCATGTGCTTGTTGTTCGAAGTAAATCTAATGTAGTCAGAGAGGGCATGTGGGCCCGTGTCAAGAATGGAAAATATAAGGGGGACCTTGCACAGGTATGGCACGCCACTTGGTTGGTCAAGTAGATATTTAACATCATTGCTCTGCATTAATTTTGTTTTTGCAGATTGTTGCTGTAAATGATGCACGGAAAAGAGCAACAGTGAAGCTTATTCCTAGAATTGATCTACAAGCACTGGCACAGAAATTTGTGAGATTCTTTTTACTGCATGGAAAAAGAGTTGCAAATCTTAAATTGTGTGCACGAATTAATAGATGCATGAATCTTTTTTTTTTTTCTTTTGTGATTTCTTCTGCTTAATAATTGATTTAACTGTAGTAATTTGGTAACTTGACATGTTATGTACTTTCTCATTTTATAATGCATTATAGTGTCAACAATTTTGGTTGTGGAAATTCTGAGGCTATATGTAGAAATCTAACTGTGCTAAAGGATAAAAAGCTGTTATATTTCTGTTTCTTTTGTATGTAACTCCAAATATGGAGCATTTAGTAAAGTAGTTGCAATGGAAATTGGAATTTTTTTTGTAACTCAGACTACTATCAACTGTACCGATTTTTTTTTTTTTTTTTATTAATTGGGATGTTGCAATGAAGTTTGCTATTACAGATCTAAATTGCAGTTTGATGGCATGAAGGGTTTTGCATTCTGAAAATACCTGTGTTGTGTAATGAAAAGTGTATATATTAAATTTATTATTTCTGGCATATCTACTGACAAGTTGTAGTGGAGCTTTTGTATAGCTAATGAGTAAAGAAATAAAAAAAATTAATTTAATAGAAGGTACGGTGATGGGTTGACTTGCTAGGAAAATTTGTTAAAGAATATTTGTTGACTAAGCTCAGTTTGATGGTATAGTGGTTCTGGGAGTTTTTGTTAGGTTGTCTTGAATATGCGATCTGGTTTTCTTGTTAATTTTGGTGGGTCAAGGTTGTTCTTTCGGTATATACCATTTTCTTTATGATTGCTTACCTGCTGTCTTCCTTTATGGACAAGTGGTTTATTAGAGGATATAAACTGCAGATTTTCTGGCAATTGTGCCAACATTTCTAGATCTGCTTAGAGGGTATGGAGTTGAAATAAAAGTTCCAGAATGCTATTAGCTGACTGAAAAAAGTTAAAAGATGGGGATTTTGGAATCAACAGTAGTTCGGTTTTCCAATGGTTAACATATTTACTTTTATGTATATACCAAACACAATAAGTTAGCCCGAGAAAACAAACACCTCTTATTGACCTATATATCCATTCGAAAGAGATGTTGGTTATGTCCTATTATTGAGTTACTAGACCATGCTATGTGTTTAGGCATTGAGGTTTCCGTTGCCTTTTCAAGTAATGGTTTATTTGAAGCTGTGATTTGTTAGGTTTATAAAAGCATAGATACATTGCAACATATTCCGTTATCTTATTGTTGTGTTTCAATGCTGTTGTCATATCTTTATGGCATTTAGCATGAGCATATAACTATTGACAAATGTGTCCTTAGTTGGGAGATTTTGTAGAAAAATTGTGACACTTCTTTCTGCTGCAAATGACAGAGATTTCGATTAATATTTGATACACAAGATTTGTGCTCCTTGTATGATCTTATTTTGTTTTTACAGGGTGGAGGAGTTTCTATGAAAAGCGTTGCCACACCTGCTCCAAGATTGATCAGTTCAAGTGAACTTGAGTAATGTGCACATTTTTAAGACTTTAGTAGTCTTTTTTATGCGACAAAATCTGATATATCTTGTACATATCTTGTTTAGGGAGTTCCGGCCCCTTATTCAATACAGACGTGATCGTGATACTGGACAGAATGTTGAGGTCCTTGATAGTCTGATTCTCAAGGATGGGTATTTGTACAAAAAAGTTTCTGTAGATTCATTAAGCTGCTGGGGTGTTGTGCCATCAGAAGAGGAGCTGTTGAAGTTTCAGCCTTCTGAGAATATCGAGTCTGACAACACAGAGTGGCTCAAACAACTTTATGGTTCACCAAGGAAAAAACGGATAATAGGAAACGATAAAGGCAGTGAGAAGGGGGAGAGCTCCTCAGGGTCAGGCACTATAAATAGCTTTGAACTTTATGATTTTGTGTGTTTCAGGTAAGATGCTGCAAGTTGGTGATTCTTCATTATGTGGTTTTGTATAATAGTCTCTCTTGCATTAACTTTATTTGCCATTGCAGCCGCAAAGATTTTGGTGTTATTGTAGGAATGGAAAAGGATGAGTATTACAAGGTATAAAGTCTGCTTGCTTTAGTGACACTATTGGCTGCTTTGTTGTAAATAGGTGTCTAGACTAGGGGTTGTGCTTTTCTGAAGTTGCCGTTAACCATCTGTGTTATTGTCTTCTTATTTAATGCTCTAGATTCTAAAAGATGGACCAGAGCCGCCAGTTGTGGTGACTATTCGACGGCATGAGTTAAAAAATGGGCCCTCTGATATGAGATTTACTGCATTTGATCACCACAAGAAAATCATATCAGTTAATGATACTGTCAAGGTGGTGGAAGGTCCATTGAAGGTTTGGTTCTGGATGTGCATTCATTACTTTCATGAATATGTTGTGCAAAGCATGAGCTTGTCTCACAAGTTTTGTACTTTCTGTAGGATATGCAAGGAATAGTGAAACACATCTATAGAGGAATAATTTTTATGCATGACCAGAATGAGACAGAAAATGGTGGTTATTTCTGTTCCAAAGCTCAACTGTGCGAAAAAATCAAGCTTTCTTTTGATGCGTGCGGTGAAAAGGTCATAAAGTCTGGAAAAATCCATATTATCCTTATTCCCTTCCCATTTTGATATTGGCGTGTACTGTGCTGAATGATGATTTCTTGCTTCTTATTCAGGGTGGTGAATCAGGATCCTTTGGTTTTGACGATTTTCCATCATCTCCCAAATCCCCTCTATCACCTAAAAGGCCATGGCAAACAAAGGATAATAATCAGGACTGTATGTGTTAATATTGTAATAATGCTATCAGATTGAATTTCAATGTTGATTTCTTCCTACTGATTTTGATATTTTAATTGTAGTCAACCGAGGGGAGAAGGATGGGATGTTCTCCATTGGTCAGACCTTGAGAATCCGAGTCGGACCTTTGAAAGGGTACCTCTGCCGTGTCTTGGCTATACGCTATTCTGATGTTACTGTGAAGCTTGATTCCAAGCACAAAGTTCTTACGGGTCTGTTTAGCAATGTTTACTCTTGGATTTGTTGAGTGTATATTTATCAAGTTTGAAACATTTCCGTCTGTTGATGTTTCTACAGTTAAATCTGAGCATCTCTCTGAGGTTCGTGGGAAAAGCTCTGCTATGCCTGCGAGGTTTTTTCTTTTCAGTTGTGATTGTTTTATTCAGTATATTTCACATTGCCTTGCTTTTTGCAACTTGCTCACTTCGGGTCTTTTGTTTCTTAAAAAGTGAGGATCCAGGGTCCAGTTCTTTCAAACCATTCGATCTACTTGGAACTGAAGGTGGCCCTACAGGTGGAATTCTACTATTCTCACAATACTATATCATACTATGTTTATGTTTCTAAATTTGTCATGTTCTTACAGAATCTGATGTATGTTTCTATGTTAAATTTTATTTCCCAAATTTATATCTTCTGGAAGGTTGGACAGATGGAGTAGGAACATCAGCTGATGGTGATGGATGGAATGCTGGAGGTGTTACTACAGAAAGGTTAAATCTCTTATCTCTTTTAACATCTTGCTGTTCATTTTCTTGACAGGTTTGCTTCAGTATAGTGGTCTGGTTGTCACTATGATTTCATGGCTGAATAAGAGAACACTGATCAATATGCTGAATACTTGTCTTGATTTTTATCATACCTGTATTTTTTGATGGTTTAGAAAATTGTTTAAATTTACTTGTTAGCTTTCCGTTCCTTTCTTACTTTGTGCACAGGGGTTTACATTTACGATTTTGTCATACTAGATGGATCTTCATTTGGTCAATGATTATGTGGACTAATTGGTTGTGTAGCATGAACCTGTATTTTTGTTGTGTGCAGTGTCTGTTCTGTTGTTAATGGTTTTAAAGCCTATGCAACTGCTGCTGTCTCGCTGCATTTAGTTTTGCAATTTGCAGTGCCATTGAATCTGTTATGGGACAAATTTTGCATTTTTCTATTTCCTCAGATTCTTTTTATATTGTTTTCATGTGAGCTACTTGATTTTGCTTGTCTTGTGTGTACTGCTTGTCCATATTTTTGTTCTCTTCTCATTTTTGCTCTTAATATGCAATTTTATCCATTACTCATACTGGTGAAAAATTTGTCCAGCAACTCTTGGTCCAGCTTCCCTTCCTCAGGCTTAAAGGTTGCCCCTGAATTTTTTATATAAACATCTTTGTTACATTTATAGTTATACCCTGCTTACATGCTTCCAGCATCATAGTAATTCCTGTGTTTTGTGATTATTGCAGCTTCAACCTGAACCCAGTTTTGCAAATTCATCAGGTTCTGCAGGTAATGATGTGAAGGAAAGTATGTAAATTTATGTTTTTCTGTCGACAAGTAAACATACTTTTTAGCAATGTAATATGCATGTTCATCTAATGTAAAATCTGGATGGAGTAGATGCTTGGGAGAAGAAGGTAACTTCAAATCAGAATTCATCTTGGGGGGCAGCTGCAGCTGATGACAAAGTTGTGGATGATAATGGTGCTCATGGTTGGGGGAAAAGTGCGGATTGCTGGAACAAGACTGCCAATAATGTAGGGTCTAGCAGTGATGCATCTGGTGGCTGGGGTAAAACAACAGGTTCTTCAAAAGATTCTGGAGAAGGATGGGGTCAAGCAAAACTTGGTGGAAATTCTTCATTTGATGCTGCAGCAGGTTGGGACAAAGGAAAAACTGTTGCCGAAAATCCAACTAGCAGTTGGAAAGATCAGCAAGATTCTTTGGCCAGTAAAGATGCCATAGGATCGGGATTGGGATCCTGGGAGAAGAATAAAAGCTCTAGTGCAGGTGAGGACAACTGGAACAAGGCTACTGGGTGGAATCAACAGAAATCTCAGAACAAAGAGGATACTTGGGGAAGTACTGCAGAAGCCCAAAATAAAAATGCTATTCAAGGAGATTCATGGGGTAAAACTAAAGAAAGTTCAATTGGAGGGAAAGTAGACTGGAAAAGTTCAACTTGTACGGCTGAAAAGCCAACTCAAAGTTGGGACAATGCAGGTGGACGCTGGGCCCAACTGGAAACAACAAGTACAGATGAAGCAAGAGACTGGATGAAAGGTAAAGTTGATGGTGTGAGCCAGGATGCAGTTGGCTCCAGTAGTCAAACTCATACTGATAACTGGAATCAACTAAAAACCTCTGATACTGATGGGAGATCCTCTTGGAATAAACAAGGAGCATTAAAGACCATTAGTGCTGATGGGGGCTCTTCTTGGAATAAAGAGGAATCCTCTCGGGGAAAACAAGATGGAGGTTCCTCTTGGGGTAAACAAGATGGAGGTTCCTCTTGGGGAAAACAAGATGGAGGTTCCACTTGGGGAAAACAAGATGGGGGTTCGTCTTGGGGTAAACAAGAGGGAGAGCCTGCTTGGAGTAAACAAGACGGAGGGTCCTTTAGTAAAGAGGATCGAGGTCAAGAGCTTGGTGGTTGGAACAAGTCATTTGATGGAGGTCGTGGGTCAGGGGGGAGTAGAGGAAGAGGTGGTCAGGGAGGAAGAGGTCAATATGGGAGAGGAAGATCATTTGGAGGGGAGTCTTCAGGTTGGAACAAAGGAGAAGAAAGCAATTGGGCTAGTGATGGAACATCAAAGAAACCACTTTCTTGGAGCAGTGATCAAGCTGGTGGTTCGGGCAAGAAACCAGTTTCTTCCTGGGGAGGTAGTGGATCAGAATGGAACAAAAGCCAGGGAGCCGATACCGAGATTGGTGAAAGTGGGAACCAATGGAACAGCTCGAAACCCCCTTGTGAAGGCGCAAAGGAGTCTGACTGGGGTGCTCCTAAAGCGTCCAATGCATCCAGCTGGGATAATAGAGCTGGTGGTGGGGATGATAATCTGCCTGCTGGTTGGGGTAGTAATCCTCAATCCTCTGGGCAGAAGGCCAACTGGAATAACAAATCTGATGACATTGCAAAGGAGAGTGAGCGTAAAGATGGAGATGGTTGGAGCGGTATGAAGGCTTTTGATGGAGGGTCAGCAAAGGGATGGGGTCAAAGCACAGGCTGGCAAAGTGAATCAAATGATGCAGGTAGACCTAGCAATGCAGATATGGATAATGATTTTGTTAGTGTAGCGTACAATAATATGATATAAACTTGTTATATAAGACCTCAGAAATATATAAATATACAATAAAACAATATTCAAGTGTACCATAGAACTATGTATAATCTTTAGAAGATAGTACAAATATAAAATAAATACGTAAAATTATTATCAATTAATTCTTCTAGTTTGATTTAGCTATTTAGATGAATGAAGGGCCCTAAATTGATGTGCTTAGCTTGTTTGATGCAGTTAAAAGTCGTGATTCTGACTGGGCGAAAAAGGACAACTGCAACTCTGGATCTGGAGCTTCAGGTGGAAGTGCAGGATTTTCCTGGGGCAAGAATAACAATTGGAACTCTGGATCTAATGATGCGGATGGGAACAAGGACTCTAATTGGGGCAAGAATAACAAGTTGAACTTAGGGTCAAGTGATGCACACCAAGGTTCTGGTTGGGGTAAGAAAAGTAACCAGAACTCTGGTTCTGGTGATGCGAGCCAAGATTCTTCTGGCTGGGGCAAGAAAAGCAGTTGGAGCCAAGATTCTTTTGCAGCCAGTGGTGAAGACCAAAGTGAGATGTCTGGTGATAGGGCAGGTGGTGGGAGTTGGAGGGGTGGTTTTGGAGGTAGAGGTGGTTCTGACAGAGGGGGTTTTAGAGGTAGAGGAGAGAGAGGAGGTTTTGGACGTAGAAATGGTTCAGACAGAGGAGGATATGGGGGTAGAGGCAGATCTGACAGAGGAGGATTTGGAGGTAGAGGCTGGTCAGACGGAGGAGGTTTTGGAGGTAGAGGTAATTCAGACGGAGGAGGTTTTGGAGGTAGAGGTAGATCGGAGAGAGGAGGATTCGGGGGCAGAGGGAGGAGGGGCAATAGCAGTGATTGGAATAATAATGATTCTGGTGGAGACAAGACCTTTGACTGGAAAAATGGTGCAAATGATAATGGAGGATGGAAAAGTGGTGGAGGCAGTTGGAACCAAGGAGGTGATGATAAAGGCCAATTTCAGAGTTGGAATTCAGGAAGTAGTGGAAGTGGCAATCAAGCTGGTGGCTGGAGCAGTCAGGGTTCAGGCTGGAATCAATCAGGAAAGTCTAGAGATGGCAAAACTGGTGGTTGGGGTGGCCAGGATTTAGGCTGGAATCAATCAACAAAGTCTGGAGGGAGTGAAGCTGGTGATTGGAACAAGGGCACTTATTCAAATAGCGAAGCTGCTGGGAAGCCAAGTAACAACTGGAACTCGTCAGATTCTTCTGCTGGTGGCCAGAGTTCTGGCTGGAATAAATCAAATCAGGGAGGTTCTAGTGCTCAGGGTGGTGGCTGGGGTAGCCAAGGGGGTTGGAGCAAAGGAGCTGGTTCAAGAGATGCAGACACAGCAGGAGATCAAGCTAAGTCTTGGAATCTGTCTAGTGGAGGTCAGTCATCTGGTGGGGAACCAACTGATCCATGGGGTAAAGCATCAGCAAGCAATTGGGGAAACAAAGGGGATGATGGAAGTAGCAAAGGAGGTTGGTAGTAATTGATCTTTGGGGTAAAGCATCAGCAAGCAATTGGGGAAACAAGGGAGATGATGGAATTAGCAAAGGAGGTTGGTAGTAATTGATCTTACATTAGTCTTGTACATCGAGCGTTAAGGGTTTTATTTGGAGCTGTACATATTGGTTTCTTTACCCTTTTGCACTATATAGTCTGGAAATGCACTAGGCTTGCATTTTCCTTGCATTTTGGACCCTGGTAATCTTTTTCCGAGCTTCTCTGAGCACGAATCAGGGAGCATCTGTTTATATATTGTGGCAGGTGTTTGGTAAATCAAGTACACTGTTTTTAGGCATTTGGGAAACAAAATGCTTGATTTGTTAATACTTCAGAATTAACTATGTTTTGCTATATTGTTGATATACTGGTGACTATACTTCAAGCATGCTTTTACAGGCTTGTTTGAAATCTGCATTGCTGCAGTACTACTCAGCCAAAAACCTATCCTGTCCTCCATTTCTTGATGATGAATTAGCAGGTGACTGTATCTCTGAAGTTGGTTCACTAGGTATAATTCCAGTGAGGTCTACATTGATAAAATCTAATGGCTGGCTTATCAATTTTTCTTGAGGTAATTCTTGCTTTCTCCATGTATATATACGGTAACAACTAGGTAAGAGACAGTTTTCTTAAACATACATTTGGAACAAGAATTTCGGTGAAAATAATTATATTTTTGTAAATTCATATGTATTTCCATCATAAAAATTTCATGATGATAGCAACTTCATGCAAATTATGCATGCATAAGCCATCTATAATCTTAAATTTTTTCACATTATTTGTTTGAACAAATAGGTACAATAAACTTGTTATTAAAAATGCATAATATGCTTATTTGATTAATATTATTGCTTTATTTTTAATGCTAGCAATTATCAAACACTATAATTTGGTAATTGCTCCCAGAAGACATGCAAACATTAAATTTTTCAATTGTAGTGATTGAGTACCTAATTGCTAATTAGTAAAATGCTATCCCAAAAAGGCAGGTAAAATTCAACGGCGTTGTATGGTGTTTTCAAATTTTTTTTAGCAAACAAACATTTTTATGCTTTATATGGATATTTAGGCTTGACATACATGCCATGATAAATTCATTTTTTTATGTGCTTCACGTCTTTAAAGCCAGTTATAAAAATATCAATCAACTGTTTAAGGGTTTTTTTTTTTTCTTCATTGCATTCAACTTTGTGCTTTTTTCAATTTTATTCAACTTTAAATAAAGCCATTTAATACATTTATTTTTTGAAATATTGGATGAAATTAAAGTTTAAAATGCTTATTATTATTATGGATAATAATATTAGCCATATATAGGGAAGTAATTAGTTCTACATAAACTCGTGTAGAATGACGTGCATGTTCAAGAGCTTAAAATTTCTACAAATTCTCACGGATAATCCTCCTACAAATAATGCTGCTATTTTATTCTTTTATGTTGTAAGACTAATTTAACAAAATATAAAAATGTCTGCATGTATCATACATAAGTTTATCACTGATTCCATATTCAATTGTCAATCAACTATGTATATTATTAGTTTGATTAAACAACTATAGTAAACGTGTTATTAAAAACACACATAACAAAATCAACAATCAGGGAATGTTCTAGCTTAAGTTAAGGTCAACAATCAGGGAATGTTCTAGCTTAAGTTAAGGTCTTGAGTTTGAGTTTTAGTGAACGCAGTCATGTTGAATAGTTGTTGGAAGATCTTTGCCGCCCTTGTTGAATAGTTTTTGGGAGATCTTTGCCGTCCTTATGGTCCTATTCGGGTCAAACTGGATTAGTCAGAATCCAATGAACTCTGGATACCAGTGATTCAGATTTAAAAAAAAAACACACACACAACATAGTTTGTTATTTGATTCATAATATTCCTCTATTTTGAATGCTTTCAATTATCATGCACCTTAATTTAGTAACTGAATACCTAACATTAAATAATGTGAAAAATATAATAAAAAAATCATGTGATTAGATGCTTTTTCACTTAAAGTACTGATATTTTTCATAACATTTAAGGTCATTTGGTTTGATTTTACTTGCATTTTAATACATTACTCAGTAATATTATTAAAAATATATGATATAATATTAAAATAATATAAATATTTAATAGTAAAGTTATTTACTAAGTAGTATATCATTTAAGTAACTAAAATAAATTCACAAAAAATAAAAATAAGATATAAAAAAATAAAAATAAGATATACTTTTAATTTTATCATAAATAAAAATAAATAATTTTAAAATAAATTTATAATATTTTAAAAAATATCTAACTAGTTATATTGATGGTAAATCACATGTAAAATATTTTTATTAGCGAAAGATAGTGTTATATTAAAATTTTTTTATAAAATGATGACGACATTAATTGATAATGCATTAAAGTGTTAGAAAATAAAACCAGATACATCTAAATGTCAAAAAAAAAAAAAAAAAACCACAAGTCTTTAAATGAAAATGCATTTAACCACATGATACTTTTTTATATTTACCCCTTAAATAATTTAATGGTGTGCTATTGTCTTTTTTTTTTTTTTTTTTTATACAAAAAAGACTGCAAACAAAACATTTTTATTTTTTCAAAAGATATTTTGCAAACAAAGGTTCAAAGGTGGGATTTATGAAATAGCCAAATATAATTTGGGAAAATGATCCGTTCTATCATAAATTTTGGACCAATTATCAATTGAACCCTACTTTAAAAGTCATTTCAATTTTCTCTTTTAACTTTACATGTTATATCAATTCTATTCAAATTTATTTGAAAGATCTAATTGTATTTTCAAAAATTATGTTTGGACCCCTATAGAATAAATTTGACAAGGTCAATTCAATTTTTTCTTTCTTAAGAAAAAATAAAATTTTAAAAAATATTGTCAAGTTTTAATCTTACCACATGTCTGAAATAACTTTAAAAATTAATTTTAATTTTTACATGAACTTTTAACTTTTTATGTATTAAAGAAAATTATAACAAAAAAAAACTTATAACTATTGAATCAATTTATTATATATACTTAATATTAATAAAAACACAAAATACAAAGTATATAAGCACTTTTAACTATCATTATAAATAGTAGTAAAATTTTAATTTTTTAATTTTTACATTTTTTAGAAAAATTAAATATTTTTTATATTCTTGACTAATGTTTTTAGTATTTCAATTTTTTTTTCATTTCATATTTTTTATTTGACCCCTATTAGAATTTTTTTTTAAAATATTATAATTGAAAGTTCAAAAGTGAATTTTAAAGTATTTAAATAAAAAATATAAAAATTTATGAAAATATTTATAAATTAATTTTTAGATTTATGTTGAGAGAGGTAAAATTAGAATCTAAAATTATTTTTTATATTTTATTTTTTATTGTAACAAAAAGAGGATACAAATTTAACAACTATCAAATTTATTTTATAGGGATCTAAAAGTAATTTTTGAAAATGCAATTAGATCCTTCAAATAAAATTGGATAGAATTGACACAATTTATAAAGTTGAAAGAGCAAATTGAAATGACTTTTAAATAGGATTTAATTAATAATTAGATTAAGATTAAAATTTAGAATAGCGTTTGATCATTTTCCCGAATAATTTTAGTCTAATCCTTGAGTTTTTCCATTAAACCTACGGGTTTGAGTGATGTTTGACAACATGCCTTCATAAATGTAGGATTGGAACAATAGACTAACATTTCACATCTCGTGCAATTGATAATTTAGCATTTTTCCAGGACGTTAATCCTAAATTAATTTACCCTTCACTCATTATGCACACTAAAATATTAGGTCACTGACTATTATATGAAACATTTCAATTACAAAAACCAATAATTAATGAAGATGGCAAATATTACATGAAGTTTTCTAAAAATTACAATATATTAATTACTAATAGTAGTTAACGCATATAATAAAGAAGAAAATAAAAAGTTAAGTTGAAATTAAAATAGAAGAGAACTCAAAGAGTAGTAAAAAGATAATTACTTTAATTTGTAAAAACCAGTCAAGTACTTGAATTTGTAAAAGAGATAAGAGTCCATTTGGATCCTCAATTATAGCCGAAGTTGATATTAGTCCTTCAATTTTTTTTTTGTTCTTAATAGAACCTGCTTCTTTTAATTATACTAAATTGAACCTTTTTTAAACAAATTTCACAATTAAGCCTTATGATTTAGTGATTATGTGAATATATGACCCTACATCTAACAATCATTCAAATTGCGGTCAGTTAGTGTTTATGTAAATATGAGTTTTTTTTTATAGGCTTTAATACAAAAATGATCACATGTTTGGTCAGCAAATCTTTGCATTAATTTTTTTTTTTCTCATCAGCCAATAATTTTCACTTTTAATTTTTTTTTTTATCTAAAATGACTAATAATAGGATTTACTCTCATTTTCTTTGTTATTTGAGATAATAATATTTTTAATTTTAAAATTATTATTTTATAAGATTATATACTAAAAATATATACTTTACAATCAAGTTGTATGCACTTTATAAAAATTTTTTGTCAGTTATATTAGTTAGTCGAAATAATTTTTCTTTAGTTAACTATTGGATTAAATTTTTCTAATTTCTTTTTAAAAATTCAATTTAGTTTAATTTTAAAGGGTAAAATTGCTTCATCAAATTTTGCTTCATAGTCCAATAGTTGGAGATTTATTATCATCCAAAGATATCTCATTTCTCTTCGCAGATGATGGTATTATATTTGCACAAGCTTCAGTCGCGAAAGCCTTATTCTTAAACAAGTGATGCAAAGCTATGAGGCAACCTTAGGGCAGAAGTTAAATTTTGATAAGTCTAAGCTTTTATTTAGTAAAAACATTGATATTCACCTTCGACACTAGATTACTACAATTATGGGGAAATCGATATTTCAAAGATTTGGGTCTCCCGGATTTTGGTGGGTGTTCGAAAAAGACTATCTTTTCTTGTATAGAGGAGTGGAAGAAAATATTTTTGTCTCAAGTGGGAAAGGGAAATTTTGACAAAGGCTATTACTCAAAGAGTATTCCTATCTATGCAATGAGTTGCTTCAGATTCTCAAGGACATTTTGTGATGAAACACAACGGATGATCATAAAATTTTGGTGGGAAAATATATCAAATGATCGGAAACATCATTGGATCAGTTGAAAAAAATATGTTTATCCAATGATAAAGGTGGATTAGGCGTTCAGTCTTGCTTTGTTAATGAAGTAAATGTGGATTGCACTCGGGTTCTTAAATCCAACTATTTTCCACCATGTGACATTCTTCAAATAAAAGTCGGGATTAAAGCTAGTTACACATCCTCTCAGCTCTACCAGTTATCAAAGCAAGGTTTGCATGGAAAATTGGCTCTAGTTCACAAGTATGTATCTGGCATGATCATTAGAAACCTGGAATACCGAATCGTGGTATTCTGTCTCCCATTCCTCCTGTTAGATGGAACAGTAATGCTAGGATGAGTAATTTAATTGATGTTGAAAGGGGTTGTTGGAATGAACAACTGGTTGGCCACTTGTTTAGAGAAATTAAGGCGGAGTGCTTCCTAGGAATCCCTCTCGGGTCAAGGCAAACTGATGACAAACAGTGCTAGTTTCCTAAAGGATTTGGCAAATGATACACCTCTTGGTCTGTCTCTGTGCTGTTCCATAGAGCGCTCAACCATAAGCTCAACTAGTGTTCTTTGCAAATGAATTTGGAATCTGAACATTCCACCAAAAATTAAACATTTTTTATGAAGTACTTTGAACCACTCTCTACCAGTTCAGGAATCCCTTCAGCGAAGAGGATTCAATAATTGCTGGTATTGAATGAAACTAAAGTTGATTTGCCATATAAATATTTATGTATTCACCATTATGTACAATTAGATCTACTACTGGTCTTGAATGAAACTAAAGTTGATTTGCCATATAAATATTTTGCCACCTTGATTTTTACCTGATTCTTAATTGAGCACGACGGAGTAGATACAATCTGTCCTGCTGCCATTTCTATTTACAAGAGCATATTGCCTTCCGTTCCAGCAGAAAATCCACTCCAAAATGTCGTAGACCATTTTTTTTATAGTAAATTTAATTTTTTAAAGTATATAACTTAGTTCAAATTATTATTTTAAAATAACTGTTTTCTTTTTCCAACTAAAAGTTTTTTAATGTAGAAAAATAAATATTTAAGATAAAAATAAAAGAATTAGTCAAATAATTAATTTAATTTTGTGAATTGTTGAATAATAAAATATATTTTCATTAGTGAATGGATTTTTCTACAATGCCTTGAAGGTATTGCTACCTTTAGAAACAAAAAAAATTCAAAAAAAAAGTTACTTGTTATAATAGGTTAGCCGGTAATTTTTTTAACGTACAATCTAAACGTTTTAAATTCCATTTTTTTTAACACTTTTCAAACTTTAAAAAAAAGCCAGTGAAAATTTTATCAAGTAGAAACCCTAAAATAAACAAAAAAATTGAAAGATTCATATCACTTTTTATTTCTCAAATTCAATTACTACTTTCCATCCCTTAGATTCATCTCTCAAATTCAACTATTACTTTCAATTTTTCATATTCAACATCAAAAGTTCAGATTAACTACTAAATATTTATAAATTTACAATTATTTCAATTCAATCATTTGTTATTATGACATTTTTCTGGTTTCTTGTGTGATTCAAATAGAAGAGGAAATGAAATTTTTATATGTTAATATAATTAGGTCAACCTGTGTTTTTATTTGATAGTTTGTGGTCAATTCATATCAGTGTGGTTAACATGTATTATTTTGTGGTCAACCATATATCATTTTGTTGTCAACCACAATCGATATTTTTAGGAGATTCATTATAATATTTTGTGGTGAACCATAAAAATGAAGGTAGTGAATATATTTTATGTAGTATTTTTTTAATTGAAATTATATGGTGAATGTCCATATGTCATGTAGATTAACTTTTTCTATAGGTTGTGGGTTGTTTTTATCATTTCAATCCAATAGTTTATATTTTATAATTTAAATCAATGGTTAAAACACTATGAGTATCTATACCTTCAGGGTATTACAGAAGGCCCGTAGATGAATATATAAATAAAATGTAAATGTGGATGTAATGTGTTATATGTATTAGTAAAAAGAAATATAAAATGAGATCTGAAAAAAAAATATATAGTGATATGGCTGAGCATTCGGTTGGTTTGAATTTTCAAACTAACCGAATTTTCAGCGCTATAAAAATTGAATCAAAAATTAAATTAAATATACTAGTTCGGTTTGATTTTCATTAACTAAATTTTCAAAAAATTAAATGAAAAAGAAAAAATGTGTTGGAAGTTTGGAATCAAGATCTTGTGGGCCAAAATAAACATGCTTTCCACCAAACCACACATATTGTGTATATAGAATTTTTGTCTTTAAAAAATATAAACTGAACCAAACTTAAATTGTCGATATTTAGCCGGATTCAGTTCTTACTCACCACTATATAGAGAATATTTTTTTTAGAGTTAAAAATAAGGTAACATATATTAAAAAAGAATTACTATAAGTAAAATTTGCTGCATTTTAAAGTTATTTATGAAAAATGACTTAATAATCAGTGTCATGTAAATCATACCAAAGGTCACTTAATTTCTTTCGTTATTTTAAAATGGTTGTTTAATTTTAATTTTTTTTAGGCATCTTAAATTTTATTCTCATGACCAGCAGTCATTTGGATTTAAGAGAACCGAAAGGCTGTTAGATTTGAGGTTTAAGGTTCTATCACTATTTTTCCACCAAAAATATTTTATTATATTCTTATACTTATTTTATGAAAAAATTAAATAAATTCTTAATATTTTGATAAATTACACTTATGGCTCTTGAAAATTGATTTTTATGCTTTTAAATTATTTTAATGGTTTTAGATAAATGATTTTAAATGAAAAATCAATATGCATTTCTTAATATTAATTTACCCAGTGAGGTCTGACTCCCCTCAAATTGTTAATTTTCAGGATTTCATCAGCCTGATATCAGTCACTCTCTGCTACGCCAGTCTCATTCTTCCCCAGCTACCCTATTTAGGTTATACTGATGTTATATATTATGTACTTGTACTCTAGATATCGTAGTAGCATATACTGTTTTCACAAGATTTGTAAACTGTGGATTTTATTAGGATTGTAACATGTTATGTGATATTGTGATTTTAATTATTGGTTTGTGTGATGGATGTTTTATAGGAATTTGGAGTATTGTTGGTTGAGATATTTTTGGAAGTGTATTTTTGTATTACAGGTTTTAAGTTTACTCAGGGTATAGGGGAGACTCTGCCGAAATTTTGTTAGAATTTTTATTATGGCTTACTACGGGTTTTGGAAGCATATAACTTTCCCATTCCCTGGTGCCGGTCACGTACGTACCTTGGGTTCGGGTCGTGATAGATTTACTATGGAATAGAATTGGAAATCAATATCATTTATCAATTAAAATATTTTTATAATTATTTTTATATATAGAAAATAACATTATTAATTATTTTTCATATATTAAAATTAAAATTAAAATTATTTAGTATAAAAATATTTTTAAAATTATTACTTACTAAAATATTAGTATAATTTTTAGAAAATTATTAAAAATTAGCTATTTTTAATAAATGTTTTTTATTTGAACATTTTAATGATTATTTTTAATGATTTATTATTTTATTTATAATTTTTATATAATATATGTTAAATGTTTAAATGTTTGACCACTTTATAATAGGTTTGACTTGATTTCAAAGAGAACGGCGGAATGATGATTCTCATTGATGGAAAATTAATTCACATTCCCATACTAAGTTTTAGCCAACCAAATACTAGAAATTGGAATCATCCATTCCAATTCCGATTCTTAACCTTATTTTTTTCTAGCCAAACACCCTAAATTAATATATGTATATAAAATTTTTTTATTTGGAGTAGTCATTTAGAGTGAAAATATGTAATTAATTTTTTTTCATGTTGATCTTATCCACATGTTACTAATATAATAGCGGGCAATAAAAAATTTTCTGTTGTTTTGGGCATAACTATTATCGACATTTTTATTCTTGCATGAATTACTTATTTTTTTTATGTTAATATGTGACTTGAATTTAGCCTATGGCATCGTTATTTGAGCGTTTTGGATGAGTTTGGTCATGTTTTTCATGTTGGAGGCAGACATGGGCAGCAACACGGGCGTGTCTCAGGGTGTGTTGTGAACATGGGCAGATACACAGGTGTGTTGTTGGCCGTGTTGGAATCTGCCATTTTGTACATAATTGAACACGGGTCGAAACACGGCCGTGTGGGAGGCCGTGTAGCGCATAAAATTGATGTTTTGACATATAATTGGTGGTCAAGTCAAGGAAATCCTACTCCAATAGGATTGGACTCTTATTTAGGAATTAAACTCTTATTTGGAATTAAATTCTTATCACCTATTTTGAAGAGGTTCCTATATTGAAGAGAATCCTTGATTAAGTTGGATTTTGGGTTTTATATCCTCCATAAATAGGGCTACATGTATATGTGTGAATGTGTGTCGAAGAGAGTGTCAAAATTGTAGAGACACCGTGAATGCCTTGTGTTCTGCACGTGTGCCAAGTAGAGATCTTGATTTGGGTGTAATTGGGGCTAAGGGTTGACTATTTATCTCCATTCTATTTTCTTGTATTTTTGGTTTGATTAGTGAATTTATTCCTCCTTCGCCCGTGGAGTAGGCTTACACCGAACCACGTTAATTCCTTTGTGTTTTGTGTTTTCTCTATTTTTGGTGTTGTGTTTGTTTATTACCTCAAACAATTTCTGATCCTCTCACGCTTCCGTAATCCTAAATTTCCCAACAAGTGGTATCAAAGCTATTTACAATTATTTGAGATTTCGTTATGGCGACATCAAAATTGGAGATAGAGAAATTGGATCGTAATATGAGTTTTAGTTTATGGCAAATTAAGATGCAAGCCCTTTTAACACATAATGGGATGCATAAAGCTTTGTTGGAGAAGGAGAAATTGGCGTCTACAATGACCAAAGAAAAGATGGAGGATTTGGATGTAAGGGCCATGGCTACCATTCAGTTATGTTTATCGAATGAGGCGTTGCGAGAAGTTATTCATGAGAAGACAGCTGTATCATTATGGGCAAAGCTTGAGGAGCTGTTTTTGAAGAAAAGTCTCTCGAATAAACTCGCTGTGAAACATCGTTTGCATATGCTTAATATGGTAGAAGGTACCTCCTTGAGAACC
>CATIWO010330151.1:0-10453 GCA_949673435.1 Macaranga tanarius | reverse complement strand
ATAAACATATACATAATGATAAAGTGGCAAATTTATAAACATCTAACATTGAAATATATATATACACACAAACACGTCACTCATCTAATTATGATACAGTCATACAGCTGCATAGACAAATCATTTCCTGTTTTGAGTGCCTTAAAATAAAACGGCTCAAATGCTAAGTGGATGAATTTAGGAGTACATGTTTTGAGTTTCCAAAATGTTTGGTGCGACCAAAATAATTTATACTTTTATAAGCATATGTAAGGATACTTTATGTTACTTGTCAACCTACTAGTATTCCCTTATTAACATCTAACCATTTCTTCTGTTGCCAACATATCAAGTTTGCACCATTTTCATGACCTCAGATAGATGGTATTTTTTGCAGATTATTTATTTCTCTTCTCATAATAAAATTGCTTCATCTTCGCATTTTCGTAAGGCATGACTACATTGTTTCTTGTTTTTCAAGAGATAATGATTTCATGAATTTTAAAAGTTTGACTTTTAAATTCAAAGTTCTCCTAAATTTATCGCTAATTTATGTTTTTTACTCATTTTATTTAATAATTGAGTATAATAAATATATGTGAAATAGTTGAGTCACTGCTACTCGTTGACACATATAAACAATTTCAGGGAATAAAGTATCTACAGTAGCATCACAATACTTTGTCTAATAAATATTTTCTTGTATGCATATGACATCAAGCAAACACAGTTTCAGCAGTTTGACATGAACTGGATGAATAAATGACAGCTGCAAAAGAGTAACAATAAAAAGTAAAAATCAGAAAACATTGGCAATTGTCGTCCGATCAAAGATCGAAACCATTGTGCATTTTTCTGCAAATTCCATGGCACTATATGTGCTCCAGAATTACTCTATATAATGTCGAAGCTACCGGCATTTAGAACCCATAATTAGTCTCGTGATAAAAGACTACCCAACAGCGGCGTCAATTCGTCGACATTCATTGCTATATATAAATCTTTGCCTAAGTGAATCTCCTCCGCAGTCTCCATCAATCATTTTCCACTACATGAAGAAGCTAAAGATGAAGCAAAATTCACATATATGCTGACTTTTCATGCAGTTGAGTGTTGGTAACTCTTTTCTTTCACTTATAAATATAAAAATAGACTTCAATGGTTCAGCACTACCACCAGGCTGTCATTGATGAATTTAAAATGGCAAGAACACTGACAAAGATAGAAGAATAACAGAATATAAAAGGTGACAAAAGAGCCAACACAGATACACTGATTCCAAATATAATCAAACAGAACAAAATTAGTAAACAATGAACAAATGACCATGTCCGCGTGATTTTTCAATTCAAAGGGTAACATTCCATTTCCACCATAGAATATTCGCCTATACCCTATTTTTCAGGATTTCTATATCTTCTGAGAATGGGACCCATTACTCAAAGTCTACGATAACTTAAGCTAAAAATATGGATTAGGTGCAGTATGATGAAACATCTTTCTTTCCAGATAAGAAAATGACATGAAATTTGCCTACTATGTGTTGCAAGACCTTTAAAAAATAAAGACAGCAACAGAGAAATATACACATTATTGATAAAGATTGAACTGATAAAAGCTGATAGCGATAAGATAGTAAAAACCAAATGCTTAGAGAGAAATACAAGTAGGAAATGCTTGAACCTTGTAGCAAAGATGGTCACTTAACATGATTTTCCACTACAAGAACAGCCAGGGCAACACAGCACACGCATAGTCGTTTTTTTTATGGCACAAGATGCTCGGATTATATAAATTCCACATAGCACTAGAATTAAACTAAATGGATATCATCATTCCTTTAAACATTCTTTTCTAGAACTGTGACCTGGAACTAGAGTTCTACTGCTTTTATCTTTTCTTCATTTTTCTTCTCCTCCTCCTTTCTTTTTCACTGCATTCGTGTATTTACTACAGTATAAGCCATTCTTACCCCAGATTAAGACACTCAGCGACATGAGATGCCCAATGGATCTTCCCCCTAACAAACTTTTAATTACTACTGCTGCCTGCAACTGAAATAGAAGAGCTTTAATAGCATTATGATCAGCAACAGCAAACACTCCACTCCCAGTCTCCTGCTTAGAAAATATGTAAAACTATAGTCAGTTTCAAGATCATGAACCCATCATTCGTGATAACATGAGGAAAAGAAAAAAAAGTTTGGTTTTTTATACAAGGAAAATTCCATTACCTTAAATTCATTAATCAGAAATATATGGCAGAAGTTATTGTGTTTGATGGGCTGGAAATTGGCTGCAAGTAGCATCTTGTGATCCTGCTTGATACTGTGGAGACGGAGGAACTTTTAACAATCAGGCTCCCATGATGAGAGTCCATAAACAATCCGACCCTTCCACCCCTGAAGCAACCACTGGCTATCTTCATCGATCACAAAATCCTTATGATATAGTGCATTCACCTTTTCCTTTGCTTCTGCTAAGATCTCCAAGTTCAAGGGGAGCTGCCTAAAGCCAGCCCTTGAAATTCGAATCTGCCATTGCTTATATGTCTCTGGCCTCTCCATCCTCTCAGCACCTTCACATGCAATAACATTCTTTGCCTCCCATCCAAAAATCTCTCTCTCAATTAGCATCCTCTCTGGAATCTCACGAGGTACAGTAGTCTCCAGCATATCAAACAGAGTAGAGTAGTGGAAGAGAGCCTCTCGGAATCGTGTTATAAAGAATGGAGCACTGTATGCTCCATTAACTATCCCAGTTATGAAAACATCTGGATTCATCTTCCTGACTAAATTGAGGACAATATTTCTCGGACTCTCCACTACCACAGTTTCATCGAGCAAGTTTCTGAATCGATACAGACAGTTCACAACAAGAACCTCATTTTTATCAATCTTGAGATCCTCAATTTGAACTGTATCCCACTTCTGTGCTATAGCATTAAACTCAAATGGAACATTGAAAGTTTTAGCATAGTTTGATAGGCGACATCCTGTCTCTTCAACCCTTTCTGCTGGTCGAAAACCTGGATGGGGAAGATCAATCCCAGTAATGCGTAGCTTGGGAGGTCCACCGGGCCTGGATGAGAGACGCTGAATAAGGCAGGGCCATTGGAAACCATAAAGAATACCAAAATCAACAATATGAAGTGTAGATGCATTTCGAGCTACATTCATAATTGTTTTATTTGAGAAAAAATTAGATAGCTTCCTAAATGGACATGCAGCAAGAAATAGATGATAAGCTTTCAAGATTTTAGCAGCTGATGTTGACATGCTCATAAATGCTTTGTATATCTGGGTTCCTGAGCCAGCCATGCGTGCCTCAAGGCCATCAGCAAAAATATGGGCCATTCTCTGCATACCATCCCCCATTGGAGAAGCATTCTGTCTGATTTGCTTCAGCAAGTCATTTGCATTCCGCCGATCATCTGCTGCCACAGCTTGCGCACAAAGAGTCAAAAGAGTTCTCAAATCCACCACATTCCTCTTACCTCCTTGTTTCTTACCTCGACCTTTTCCACCATTAGACCCTTTTGTCTGTGCATTCTGTCGCATACTCTTATTTTTCCCATCCTGCAAAGCTGCACGAAGAGCGGATTCACTTTGTCCACAGTTGAGCAATATTGTGTCAAAATCTTCTGAACTAACAGTTGATTCAGCATACACTAAAGATTGCTTGTTACTCCTTCCTCCCTCTAAATTTAAATCATCAGGATAAGGATTCTTTTTTCCTCTTGACTCATCAGGAGAATACTCACTCTCATGCTTCTCCTCAGCCTTAAGTGCCGCATCCTTAGGTTCTTCTTGCAATTCTTTAAGAAACAACCCATTACTCTCCAAATCAATACATAGATTACCAGGTGGAAGAAACTTGCTTGCTTCTTCAAACCCTTTCTTAAACTGCATAATTGACTCACTATCACTAAACATCCCTAACATTGTGCTCATTGGAGAATCCACAAACCCATCAACAACAGTACCTGCGCTGTTCCCTGAACTATGAGATGACTGAGAAACTGATTGAGAAGCATATATCTTGGACTTACAATCACTAAGATCACAATTCCAGCCAGGATCAACTAAGTTGCTACTGCTAGTGCTGCTTGGACTGCTTGCATAGTTAACATAATTCAAGTTACGACTTTCATCTGAACTATTGTAATTGTGACCTGAACGAGGAGTGGAGTCATTACTGGGTGGAGGAGGATACTTCTTCCCGATAAGCTCGTACAATGATTTCTCAGCAGCTTGTAGGGCCGCTGAAGATTCTTGAAACATACATGTCTTCTCTTCTATATCTTCTTCCATAAGCATCTCATTAATGAACTTAAGAACCACATCACTAAAATCAAAGTCCTCATGAAAATCTCCATCTTGGTTCAAATTTGAGGACAACATCGAATTACTAGAGGTGGTATCAGGATGCATAGGAGGAGAAGCACTAACATAATTATGGTTGACAGAAGTCCTATCCAAGCTTAAACCATTATCAAAATTCTGACCTGATAAAACTGACAGGATCTCATCATTAAGTTTCAGATCACCGACAGAACCATATAATCCTGCTAAGTGTTGATCCATGACCAACTGATTATCTATAGTGTCAAAAGCTACTATCCACAGATACCCAGCACTAAGCTACTATCCACAGATACCCAGCACTAACTTTGAAAAAAAAAAAAGAAAAAAATGAGATCTTTAAGCACTCAAGATACACATATGATTGAATTCAATTTAAACTCAACAAAATTCAACTACCAACACATACATATTTGGATCATAGCAGTCCTATACATAAATTTTCACCAAAAAGATTTAAACTTTTCTAAGTTTAAAAACATGGGGATGAATCAAAATAGTTTCCTTCACAAAGATTAAATGATTCAATAGCATATAGAGAAGGTGAAGATGAGTACCTTAGTAGAAAAGAGAGGCTAGGAGCTAAAGGGTGATATATGACTGAAAGAAAAAATAGAGATAAAAGAGATGTTCTCTTGTTTAGTTCAGTTCTGCAAGAATTTAAGAGTACAAAAGAGAACCAAAATCATCTTTTTAAGCAACAAGATGAAAGGAAGCTAAAAAGGGTGGCAGTGGGATCATGGATTTTAAGCTGGCTTGTTGTGGGTGCAGCTGGAAAATCTCAGCCGTCCAATATCTCAGCTAGTTTGCTGTCTGCCAGTGCCATGCCATGCCATGCCATTGCCCATTAAGTGAATATCTTTGCCATTCCTTGAGGAAATGTTACCATTAAATAGGTGTCACCAAAAACAATTTAAAACCGAAAAATCTAATCCAACTTACTGGTTTAGTTTAATATATAAATTAATTTTATTTTATTTTGATTTTATAAAATTAAAATATATTTTATTTGGTTGGATTTTAATTGCTAAAAATATAATAAAACCAAATTGAGTCGAATTATTAAAATATCATTAATTTATATGAATATTTATTGTTCGGTTTGATCAGTTTAATACTAATATTATAAATCAAACTAATAATTTCACTTTTTAAATACTTAAAACTCTTAACTAAACTATATAATACTAAAAAATATTCAAATCAAAGTTATTTAAATTTAATTTGAATACTCGGTTTGGTTAATTTTCTAAAAAAATAAATTAATTAAATATAAAAAATTAACAACAATAAATCTCATAAATATTATTAAAATTTTGAAAAGTTACAAAATTCTAATAAGTTCAAAATTGTAAAAATCTAAAATGCCTAAACCAATCAAACTGAATGAAATTGAACTAAAAAATTTGGATTCAATTTAGTTTCCAATTTTAATTGATAGTTGATTCGATTATTTTCTAAACATTTTTAGTTTAATTAGTTTTATCATTTTATGTAATTTTTTAATCAAACCGAATCAATCGATGCACATCCCATCATTGAATGGAAAGATTCACTTGCAACCAAACTATTACAACCTATTGAGGATATTGCAAAGTATTAAGTGATTTAACTTTCTTAATATGTTGTATAATAAATAATAATTATTTTTATTAATTATATAATATGAAATAATTCCTATAATTCTAAACTAGATAAAAATCATTTATACAAATATACTATAGCAAATTTCGGATATTGTAATTTATTATGCTATTAGAAGTAAACCATTTATGCATTCGCCTTAAACAAAATTACCAATAATACCTATAAAGATCAATTCATTGAGGATATTTTGAGATCCACTATAACAGTTTTAGATGCACTTCACATATGTGACAAATTATTCCCTTTAAAATTAATTATTCAAAAAAAATTAAATACATTTTGAAAAGAAAAAACCAAAAGTGCTCAATGATACATATGATAAAGATACAATGTATAAGTTAGTTGTCAAAATTAATATTGCACAATGCCATGCATTCATGTGTTGCATGTGAAATCAAATCCAAGAATTCATATACTCAAAACCCTAAAATGAAAATTTCATGAATCTACATAACATGTATAAAAAGCAAAGCCCATGTTGAAATAAATATAAATGAAAAATCATCATTTAAGTTTCAAAAAAATGTTGAAATAAATATGAAAACTTAAAAATTAAAATGCAATAAGTCTTCTTCATGTTATAATTTTCAAAAATATAAGTCCTCTTTGCTACTTTATGATATTATATATTATATCCAATAATTAATTTTTTTTCTTCAAATCAAGAACAAAATTTTATGTCATTAAATGAGTCATTTAGATTTAATTCTTTTAAAAAATTTATAGTTTTATATTATTAAAATTTACTTTATAACCTCATTGAAAATTAATTTTTATTCTATTATAATTTTAATATTTAACTTTAGTTCCACTAAAAAACTCCTCACTCAGAAACAAGTAAATTTATTTGGAGGCATGTTAATCAATAATAACTTTTTTTTTGGTCTTATGTTTAATTAATAGTCGCTATGCTTATATTGAACATATACTATATGCCAATAATATATATATATATATATATGCTCAATAATATGAGGATGTGGTGTTAGATTATGTCATTATCATATGCATGCTTATTCCTTATCCCCAAAAATAATTGACAGGTGACCCTAGACCTAAAAATAAATATTAAGGAAATATTTGGGTAATGGAATAACTCATGAATATACGCAAAGAAACAAAAACAAATTTAAAAAGATGTTTTAAAATTTTGTAAATCTAAGGCAAAGTCTTTTTCTCTAGTTGGCATAATTTTTTGTACACATTTTCTGACCATCTCAACTTCAGCTCAGCCTAAACAAAGTTAGTTTCAACTTCAATTACACAATTATTGAATATAATAAGCAACCCTCTATTAATTTAATACGTAAAATACTGCTGGTAATAGCATCTCCAACCGAGAAGCAAAGTTGCTTCCCAATCGGGACAGTAAATTTACTTTTCAAATTACTATTTTGAAGAATGCAACAACAATTTTGCTGTGCACTGTTCATCACAGCAATACTGTTCAATAGTACTTTTTTTTTTTATATATATATATAATGTGTATTTTTACATGTCTAATATTTTAGACCAATTTCATCCAAAATTTATTTTATTTCTTGTACATGAAATTTATTTTGTTAACTTTTTAATTAACAAAATATAAAATTATTTTAATATCTTATTAATTATATTTTTATTATTTACATCGTTATTTATATTAATTACATATGTTATTAATTATATTCACATGGATATACAATAACACTGAATATATATTATAAATATTAAAACATTACATTAATATTAAAAACATTACATGAATATTAAAACATTACATAAATATTTAAAACATCACATAATTATTAAAACATCACACAATTACTAAAAAAATACATAAATTGAAAATATTTTAATAATCTGGTAGTCCAGTTTCAGATCCACCAATATGATCAAAATAAATATTAAATTCATTAGAGGTAAAATGTGGAGATTGCTGCTATGCTGATCTCTGTTGCATAATACGTGCTTGTTCAGCTGCGATAAATACACGCTTATTTGGATCCTTTATAGTACCAACTACCAAGTCCAATAATATAATTTTATTTTATTCTCTAAGCTTATGGAATGCTGTATACTCCTTTCTATGTGCATTGCTCCTCTATGTGTTTTAATAAAATAAATTATGATATTTTATATTATAATAATATTACATAGTTAATATTTAGTTAACTATTATTTATACTAAATTTTAATTGCACTTGGAAAAAATTTGAATTAAGATAAATAATTATTAGACTAAATTATGATTAAAATAAATATAATATTTATAAATAACTATTAAAAACATTCCATTTGTATGAATATGTAAAAAATCAAAAGTATGGGTGCAATTTGTAAAGATAATAAAATGTAAAAAAGTAATAAATAATAAGAAATATAAAAGAATATACAAATAATATTTTTTTTGATGTAAAAATTGATGTTATGGGTTGGAGATAAAGTACTGTACAAACAACAATTTTGCTATAAAATCTGTAGCAAATTTACTGTTTGAGTTGGAGATGACCTTAAAGCAGCAATTAGAATAAATTACATCTCTATTGATGTGATTTTTCCATACTTATAATTAAGATATGATATTTTTAGTTAAATGTCAACAATTGTAGAATATATTCTAACAGTATCGAAGAACATTTAAACCCAAACTTTTTGTCTCATGCCTCGAGATGACGGCCATAGATCATCTCACCGACTTTTTGGTTGTGAAGTTTTGTTGAAGCCCGCATTTAAATTTTGTTAGTTTTGTTTGTGAATATCATGTGTTCATTAATGGGAGGGTCAGCACACATATATATATACATTGATGTGTATCATCAATCGTGTTTGATTCTGACTTGGCGCCAGAGGTAGTTACCACCATCATACAGCCGAGTTTCGTGGCATTTCAATCCCTACTAGGCTACCACGAACAGAGGGCCATGCATATGGTCTCCTCTCGTGGCTAAATCCTTGTCCTTGCGAAACTAACTATTTGCATCAATCTTGGCCACCAACATCATCCATTGCTTTTTTTTTTTCTTTTAAAAAAGAGTTTGGATAAATTAAATATTCTTGTCACACTTTAAGATTTTTTTGGCTATTACAAATGAAGATAGAAAATTCGATCCCGAATCCTCACAATGTCCATAATAATTTTAGCTATTAGATCAAAACAGCACAGGCCACACTTTAAAATTTCAGTTTTAAATCTCAAATTAATATATATTATTCCGTCTAAAACTTCACTGGGCAACACCATTCATGCTGCACGACCACATCCTAATGAAATGCATTTTGTCACATAAAAATATTATTTTTAATTTTTCCGGAAATAGGTTAGATATATATTTGGAGATAATTTTGTTTTAGTGGCTGTGTTGTCACAAAAAGCTGTGAGTTTTACTACTAATAAAATTCTTTTTGTTTTATTTCACCAAAAAAAAAAAATATCTAATATGATAGCTCAATTTTATATACTTATTATCCGAGCAATAACGATTTATTGAAAAAAAAAAATCCTCAATATCTTGTGTGACCATTGTTCAAAAAAGTAAAAACACAAACACAAAGGAAAAAAAAATCAACTCTAGAACCATATGGTGTTCCTCGTTTTGTATTTATTAGAGATCCAACATTAGAGGTGTAATTGAGTAAAATCAATTCGCATGTTACTTGGAATTAACTTGAAAAAATTTAAAATTTAATTGATAATAATTGAGTCGAGCTTGAGCTATTAAAGTAGGTTGTCGAGTTGAGTTCGAATTCCTTAATATTTAACTCAATAAGTTCGTGAATTTAATCAAGTCTAATCGAGTTCTTGTATATTTATCATTTAACTTTTTTATTTTAATATAATTACAAAAAATATTTATCAAATAAAATCAAGTTCGAACTCGAGTTGAGTTTAAATATTTTAAAATATATATTTTTTACAATTTTAAAAATTTTATATAATTAATCGAGTCGAGGTCAAGTATATGAATTTTGTAATTGAGTTGAACTCGAGGTTTTTGGAAAGAAAGTTCGATCGGATTCGAGCTTTAAGTTTGAGAGTCGAGTCGAGCTCGAACTTGGTAGTGTGTCAACTCGACTCGGCTCGATTACACCCCTATCCGAAATTAATATGTTTTTGAGGTGTACTGAAAATATTTAATGAGTTGGGCTCCGTTTGTTTGCGGAAAATATTCTGTCTCTTGAAAAATATTTTTTAGAAAAAATATTTTCCAGAAAAATATAATATTTTTTTATGTTTGGCTACAATACTAGAAAAATAGTTGAAAAGTATTTTTGGTATTTAGTTTGCAATAAATTTTTTTCTAAATTATATAATATTACATAAAAATGGTAACATTTTTTCTCTCTCTCTTTATATTTGATAAGCATTCAAGTCTTGAAAAATAACTTCCCGTTTTCAAAATGGGAAGTTGTTTTCCCATATTTTTAAGTTATTTTCCTTTGACTAATAATTTATTTTCCTTTGACTTATTTTATTTTGGTAAC
>CATIWO010330062.1:0-15023 GCA_949673435.1 Macaranga tanarius | reverse complement strand
AAGAAAATGCATATTGTTGTGAGGAAGTGCTTCATTTTGGAGTGTTGAAAGGTTAGCTGGCCGTGCATGTCTCGTTTTCATAGTTACTTATATAGAGCAAACCATTAAAGAGTGAAGTGCTACTAATAGACACCACGCACTAATACAACATGGCCACAAAGAGTCAGCCGATTACACGCATTCCATCGTGTTTTACGTTTAGATATTGATTAGTCGTGAATTCCAAAATGCACCTGATTGGAATTTAATTATTATAAAATATTAATAATATAAAATAATGTAGATATATTAATTAAATATTCTTAATGAAATAAAAACTATAAATTAATTAACTAGTTTTTAGAAAGCTTATATATATATATATATATATACACTCTAATCACTAATAAATATGTATAAATTATTTAATAATTAATTTCACAAATATTTTATGAAATTATAATTTAAGTATATATAGGAAATATTTTTAGACACAATATAATTAAAACTGATATATTAGTTTAGATTTAGGGATAAATGCATATATAGTGTTCAAATTTTTTTATTTTTACTATTTTAATATTTGAATTTTTTTTTTTTACAATTGCATGTTTGAATTATCTACAAAAAAAATTCTAAAATGGTGCCATTAATAGGCTGTATAGGTTAAAGAGTTTATATGTCTTATTTTAAATAGTAAATTCACTTAAACATCTTTTATGTTAGACAATATTTTCTTATTTTTTAATTTTAAAATTATTTTTCCACTTATATAAATTAAATTTGAAAGAGAAATATATATAGTTAACATTATTAAATTAAAAAATTAAAAATTAAATTAATATTTTTGAAAAATAAAAATATTTATTTTTTTCAAATTTATATGAAAGAGTAAAAATATAATATAATATAAATAAAATAAAAATTTACATATTATTATCAGCAAATAAAAATAAAATAATATTTTCAATAAATAAAAATTTAAGTTAACAAAAATGATGAAATAAAAATTTAAAATTCAACAACTGTGATTAATAAAATGAAAAATAAAAAGAAAATAATATTTAATTTCTCTAGTTTAGTTTGATCAATAAAAAAAATACTTTTTTCTATTTCTAATAATTTTAAAAAAATAATTAGAAAAAATAAAATAAAATATGAAAGAAGAGTATTTAAGTCAATTTACAGTTTAAACACATAAATCTTTTAACCTGTAAAATTTGTTAGAGATACCATATTAAAAAAAATTTGTATGTTAATTTAGACACTTAATTGTAAAAAAAAAAAAAAAAAAAGTAGTTCAAACATCAAAATCATACAAATGAAAAAATCTGAACACCATTTATACATTTACCCTTTATATATATATTTAAAAATTAAAAGGAGATAAATGCTCATTTTTTAAAATTAATTTACAGTTTTTATTTTATTTTATTGAATCCGTTGTATTTTATGGTTAGGTAATTGTAATTATTTTGATAAATATTCTGATCACTAATAAATACATATGAATATTCTGATCGCCAATAAATATATGAATTATTTAATAGTTTAATATATTTATAAAATTATACTTTAAGTATAGAAAAAAATTTCCAATGCAATATACAATTAAAACTGATGAATTAGTTGAGATTTTGTTTTTTTAAATTGATGAATTAGTTGAGATTTTTTTTTTTTAATGTCTACCCCATAATCACGCAGAAAAAAAATTCCTAATATATATTATGGGCTGATAAGTTAACTAATTAAAAACAAGTTTAACACATCATGCACATATAAACTTTTATGTATTTAATTGCTATTTTTTGCACATCAAAATGTTAATTTACTAAATTTATTGCATTCAATGTTTGAATCTAGCCAATATTAAAGTTTTCCTTGCCAATACACTTATAGTAAAAAAAAATGTTGATTTTTTTTTTTTCTAAATCATTGAATACTGAACTTCGATTAATTCAGTTTAACTAAGTAAGATTATAAAGACGATAAAAGATCTTCCACTAACTAATTTAACATGATTGTATATTATAAGTCGGACTCAAAACATTGTTCGCTTAAGAAAAACAATTCTTTGTGAGTTGATTCTAATCATTGTTGATAAAAGATGCTGGGGAAAAGAATCAAAGCCAAGAAAATGCATATTGCTGTGAGGAAGTGCTTCATTTCGAGTGCCGAAGGGGTTAGCCACCCATACATGTCTCGTTTTCACAATTACTTAATATAGAGAAAACCATTAAAGAGTGAAGTGCTAATATCAGATATCATGTTGATAAGAAGTCAAGTTGATAAAAAGTATTCCATCGTGTTTCACGTTTAGATATTAAGTTATTTTGATAAATACTCCAATCACTAATTAACAATTATCATGCATAATTATTTGATAATTTAATATATTAATGAAATTATAATTTAGTATAGAATTTTTTTTGACACAATATATGTAACACCCAACCACACTAATACTCTTATTAGAAAGTCATACTCTGACCCACCTAACTTTAGCACTGTTGTGGCTAAGTATTACTTATATCTTGCCCATTATCTTATTCCAACCCTTACAGCTTAAAATATATAAAAACACATAATCGATACATATATCTATTACAAAATAATCACTTCAAAATTATCATTCGAAATTATACATAAGTCTCACATTACAACAATGAAATGCAACTTGCTCAAACCTATAACATATCTATTGCCAAATATTCTCTATAGCATTACTCTTGAGGTTCTCCGCTGCATCTGCTTTACTTACCATACGCCAAGCTATCCTCCAGACAGCTACTTACAAAAATCTATTACTCTGAAAAATTTTATAAAATAAAGTGGTGAGTATTTTCGAGAGAAAATACTCAGTGAGTAAAACAGACTATAAATAGAGACTATTCAAGACTAACATCACATTAGAATTCCCAATAATAAGTCTCAGAGGTAAATATTTAAAGATCACAATGCAGTCGATAAAGCTTTGTACATTTTAAAGCATTTCTAATGAACACTTTTGATAATTACACTTTTCGTCATGCTACCAGGATAAATATTTAAAACAACTATAACCTCTGAAGTTAAAATTTAAATTTCAAATGTTCGAATAACTTTTCAATACCACGCCCTTGAACTGTGGAACAAACATTGATGTTTGTAAAATATTCACTTATTGCTTTTCATGTTATGAAACTTATATTTCTTATGCTAAAATACTTTGCTTAAAGATATTAGAAAATTTTCATTTCACATTGAAATAATATTATATCAAGATGTTCCATAATAATAAGTATAAATAATAATTGTTCAACAAATTTAAGACTGCCCAAGTTTGTGCTAAACAAATAAAATTCAAGCTCAATGTTCAACCTTAAAATTCAACACAATTTAAATGCTGGAATATTACATTTTTACTTTACAAAATTATCATTTATAAAATAAAACACAATCAGCCTATTTTTAGAAAATTCAAACTCAACTTGTAATGCCATTTGAATATATTTCCAAACATGCTCAAATCTGAAATTTAATAATATCAAAAGCAACAAATAAAAGCTTATACTTCAGATTTGATAATCAAGATTTCAAATTGCTAGAAATTAATTTTACAAGGGTTTGTTATCCATTCACTCTTGTACGACCCGGTCGTATTTGTTACTTGGCATGTTATTCTATGCCAAAACTCATACTTTGGTGCTCATCATAGCATTTAATCAAACTTTAGAAAATATTATAATTTCATCTAGAGCACCACTATATTTAAATGTATTTGCATTAATTTCGGAGCACTGTACCATATGCACAAGTAGATATTAGTGTAGCTAGTATTATTACCACACCAAATGTTATCACAATTATTCGTCAATAGTGTGTTGATCTAGTTACCAGACGTTGCGCTAGCACGTCCCAAAGTAAATGTCACAATAAGGCCTTATCATATTCATAATGCTTACACAGAGCCAAATTACATTTTTGTTAATTCCTCATGAATGCCAAACCCTAGGTAAAATATGTATTCAGCCCCAAGCAGTGGCTATACATATACTATAGGAATGGTCTTACATCTACAGGGTAAGATGTATATCCGGCCCCAAATATCAGCTGTATTCATCTATTAACCCTGCCATGTCCCCTATATGGACTTACTATGTCTTAGTGCCATATGTGCTTGTGCTCGTTGTTATATATTCTTTAAAAGTTCTCATGTATTTGGATATTATAATATTCGGCCCCAATTATTTTTATTTTCTCATGCTTTTTTTTCACTTCTATTTCCCGTAATATTCTTTAAATGTCACTTTGTAAATCATCAATACCATTCTTATTTGAACATTCTTATTATAATTCTCCAAAAACATTCTCATAATTGATTTACTTAGAACATTTCATATCTTTAGTCTCTATGTTGGAGACTTAAAAGTTTATCGGATGTTATCATGCTTTATAATTGGACAAACTTGTAATCTTCAACTTTACAACATATCGGTTGGTTAAGATTCAAAATAATTTGTATTATTGTCAAGCTTAAGTATTAAACTTTCTAACTACCCTTTTACTTTGAGAAGCAAAGGGTCTACATCAACTCCAAGTTCACTTATTATGCTCAATCACATAGTTACCTATATTTGTAACTCAATCACACTTATCTTGGTAAAACTGGTTCCGTTTAACTCATTTTGGGTCGATTTAAGTATTTATATAGGTATTGACATACTTTTGGTTGAGGTTATGTTGTAAAATCTTGTGTTTAAGTCCATTTTATCGCAGGCGTTGACCATAGAGGTGCTTCCTCAATACTAAGGCACCGCCTTAGCACTGAGGTGCCTCCCCTACGTACTGAGGCACTGCTATGTTGATTAGGCGTCTCCTGATTGACCCACAAAGGCATTATGCACTCGAAAAAATGAAATTTTAGCTTTAAATCAATATATTTTCAACCAAAACGTTTCAGAACTCATTTCAATACATGTTTTACTTGTTTTTACACCTTTTATAGCTTCCATTTGATGCATTTTTCATACTTTTAACATTTTACTTTTAGAATTTAAAATTTAAGAACAATATCAATCAAAATAATCACTACAAGAAACTGTTGATTTAGTGACGGAAAAATATTTATCGCTAGTAGCGATGGAAACTGAAGCACTAGCGATAAAATTGGCAAATGCAACACTAGCGACAAAATAGCGATGGAAACACAGTTGGTCGCTATTTTTAGTGGCTAAGTTGGCGGGAATCTGGGGGGACTTCGCGGGCACTTATAACGATGAAACATAGCGACAAAAATATATTTCCGTTGCAAAATTAGCGACGAAAATATTTTTCTATCGCTAAATTTGTGACGGAATAATTTTTTCCATCGGTATTACTAGTGACTGACCTTGTAATCCATCGCAATATTATATTTACTTAGTTTATAAAAAATATAATTTATACATAGCGACGAAATTTTTCTTCCATCGGTAGATGTTAGCGACGGATGGCTGTTTCCATCGGTAGTATTAGCAACGGACCTTGTATTCCGTCGCGATATTATATTTACTTATTTTACAAAAAATATAATTTATACATAGCGACGGATTTCACTAGCGACAGAATTTGTTTCCGTCTCTAAAATAGCGACAGAATTTGTTTCCGTCGCTAATATAGCGACGGAAACATTCCGTCACTAGATGTTAGCAACGTATGGCTTTTTCCGTCGCTATATGGTGACAGAAATGAAATTCCGTTGCAAAATTATGTCACTATATTACTTGTTCTATGTATTATAAGCGATAATGATTTTTTAAATCGTATATTTAATGTAAATTAATTTGTAAATCAAGAATATATTTTAAAAAATGATTAACAAATAAAAGAATTTCAATTTTTTTTTTTTGTAATACAATAATTAAAGAAACTAAAATCAATGAAAAATTTAATAACTATTTTTTAAATTTTTTATAGATTTAAATGTATTTTATTATCATATACTTTTTATGTAAGATAATGTTATTTATTTATTTATTTTTTATTCATTTATGATATTTATGTATTTTTGGATTACAAATAAATTTAATATTTTTAATAAATTTTATTATATTATTCTAAATAATTATGTTAATTGTTATACAATTTATTAGATTAATTTATAAATAATATTTTTTGGGTCATATTTATAAATAATATTTATAACAAGATATTATACAAAATTAAAGCTTAAAGTACAAACAAATTTATATCTCACTTATAGAAATTCCCTAGTGCTCTCGTTCTTCTCTTTTTGAGATTCGAAAGCTTTCTTAGGGTTTGTTTTCCTGCCGTGTAGTTCAGGTTTTTTTTCTGCTCGTCTCTTTAAAGTTTCTACCAGTCCTTGGTTCTTTGAGCTGCAGTTCTTTAGGTTCTAGGCCAGTAAAAGTATGTCGTCAACTGTTGGTCATGAAACTGATGTAATGGAATTGGAGGATGGAATAGTAGGGCTCCAGTTGGGGAATGATGATTTGCTTGAGGAGGAGGAAAATGAGTCCACTTGGCTTCTGCTGAGGAGGATTTTGTCTAATAAACCAGTCAATTTTTTGGCTATGAAACAAACGTTGGCTTCCATTTAGCGTCCTATATAAGGTGTTTCTTTTTCAGAAGTGGAAGGTGTATATGAGAATGGGGGAAAGAGATACCTGTTTGAATTCTATAGTAAGATTGACGTGGAGAGAGTTGAAGAAGGAGGGCCATGGTCCTTTGATAATAGTCAATTAGTATTGAAAAGGACGACGAATGAAGCAGACATGTTGCACGTTGAACTGAATTATGTTGGCTACTGGATTCATGTTTATAATGTTCCTACTGGTTTTAAATCTGAAAAAGTTGCCAAATATATTGGTGACTATATTGGTAGTTTCATTGATGTTGACCCTGAAAGCTATGATAATATTAAGAGGCAGTGCATAAGAATCAAAGTTAATATTGATATTAGGAAGCCTTTGCCGAGAATGATGCATATTAGTAAGGTTGGAGATAGCTGGACGAAATTGGAATTTAAATATGAAAGGCTTGCCGACTTTTGCTTTATATGTGGTTTACTTGGTCATTCTGAAAGATTTTGCCCAACTCTTTTTCAAAAACCTATTGGTGATATTGTTCGACAGTATTCTAAGGATATGAAAGTTTTTAATCAGTGGGGACAGTCTCTGACCGGAGAAAGATGGATTAGGGAGAAGAAGAAATTGGTTCCTTCAAAGGAAAGAGATTGGTTGATGATCAAGCAAGGCAAGTTGGTAACTGCTATGGGAAGTGGAGCTGATTATATAGGTAATAGAGGTAAGAATCAGGTTGAAACTATGCGTATAACTGCTAGGTCTCCTTCTCTTACGGGAAAGGAGAGGATTATCCAAGATCTTAATCAAGAGGAAGTGGATTAGGATAATAGAATAGACTCTACTTCTCATGGGCTTCAAATTATAGAGCCCAAGAGAAAGAGAAGAGGCGAAATGGCTGATATGGACCTAGAGGAGGATCACCAAAGGCTTCAAACTTTAGTTGTCTCTTCAGGAAACAATGTTGATCCTCAAGAAAATGTTGTGTCTTTATCTAATGGGTTAGTTCTAGATAATGAGATATCGGCGGGCCTTGGTTCCCAGGCATGCCGGAAGCCATGAGTGTCCTAAGCTGGAACTGCCGTGGGCTGGGCAATCCACGGGCAGTTCAATTGCTTCAGGATCTTGTTCATCATAAGAGACCTGATTTTATTTTTCTTATTGAAACTTTATGCAGTAGAAGTAGAGTAGGTTTTCTTAGAACTAAATTGGGCTATGCTGGGCTATTTGTTGTTGATTGTATTGGGCATAGTGGTGGGCTAGCCCTTATTTAGAAAGATAATAATAGTGTTTTATTTGCTTGGTTACTCTAGGAATCATATTGATGTGATGGTTTCTATTAAAAATTAAATTAAGTGGCGTTTGACAGGCTTCTATGGTTTTTCAGAGAGGAGTTGACGGTGGGCTTCATAGGATTTGTTGCGTCATTTAGCTAATCAACATACCCTCCCATAGTGTTGTATTAGGGACTTCAATGACATATTTACTGTTCATGAGAAAAAAGGCCGAGTGCAACATCCTAGTTGGCTTCTTAATGGCTTTCGTAGGGTGGTGGAAGATTGTAATCTCTCCGAGGTTCATATGGTTGGAAATCCATTTACATGGTCTAGAGGACTAGGTTCTGTTGATCCAGTGGAAGAAAAATTGGACAGAGTGCTTACTAATGTTGATTGGCGTCTTAATTTTATATCAGCTACTGTTTGGAACTTGGGTGTTTCTTCATCAGATCATATGCCTCTATTATTGGATCCGATTTATTATACTTGGGAGACTAGAAAAAAAAGAAGATTTCATTTTGAGAATTACTGGTTACGGAATGCTAGTGTCTTTGAAATTATCAAGAAGTGTTGGGTCAATGATCCCCATCTTTCTGTCCCTTCACGAATCTCTTTGTGTGGCAAAAATCTTATGCAGTGGGGTTTTTATGGGGATAGTAATCTTCAAAATAAAATTAAGTAGGATAAAGAGATGATGAATCGGTTTAATGGGTGTTGGGATGGTAAGTCTGTTGATGCTTACAAGATTACGAACCATGATTATTTTGAAGCACTGGCGCAAAAAAAGGTTTACTGGAGACAACATTCTAAACAATTTTGGTTAAAGGAGGGGGATTCTAATACTAAATATTTTCACTTATCTGCTTCTACTCGTCGGAAGAAAAATCACATTGAGAAGCTTCGGGATTCATCAGGGGTGTGGTGTGAGTGGGGCAACGGTCTTGAAGATCTTATGTTGGATTACTTTAATAACATGTATTCCAGTAATGGTAGTGATACATCAAGGGTTATCTCTCACATTTCTCCAAGGGTATCAGAAGCCCAGAATGAGTCCCTCCTTGCTCCCTTTTCTGCTTAGGAAGTTAAGGATGCCCTTTTTTCTATGCACCTAGAGAAGTCCTCGGGTCCTGATGGTATGAATCCAGCCTTCTTCCAGAGATGTTGGAGTTTTTTAGGTAAGGATGTTTCTTTTGCTTGTATTCATTATATGCATAATTGCTGGCTTCCTCCTAGTTTGAATAACACCAATATTGTTCTTATTCCTAAGAAGAAAGAGCCGCATATAATGGGTGATCTTAGGCCTATTGCATTAGGTAATGTTCTGTATAAAATAGTTTCGAAGATGCTTACAAATCGGATGAAGGTGATTCTCCCTAGTATTATTTCAGACGCTCAATGTGCTTTTGTCCCTAGTCAGTGTATTTCGGATAATATTATGATTACGTTTGAATTGGTGCACTTTCTTAAACGGAAGAGATAGGGCATTGAGGGTTATGTGGCCATGAAGATTGATATTTCTAAAGCCTATGATAGGCTGGAGTGGGGTTTTTTAAGAGACATTATGCTTAAATTAGGTTTTGCTCAAAGGTGAGTGGATTTAATTTTCATAGGGTCAAATGCACCTGTGGGTACCGAACTTTCAATTTATTTTATTTTGGGTACCAAAGTTCAATTTGTATCTTTTTTAAACCCGAACTTTGATTTAAGTCTTAACCACCAGTCACTTGGTGGCTGTATGCTAACGTGGTCACCGTATAGAGAATATTCTATGAATATGCTCCATGTCAGCGTCCAACTCATCTGTCACGTTATTTAAAATTTCACATCATGTTACATATTCAATAGTGGGTCCTATAGAACAACTTAACCCTAATTTTTAACATTAACAATTTTACTATTAACTAAATATCATCTTCTTATCTCATATCGTTCCCTACAATCACTTCTACGGTTCCTTTCAAATTGTATATCGAAGGAGCAGATGATAAAGTTCTTTCTTCTTCTTTTTTTTTACTGTTAATGTCACTGTTGTTTTCAGTCCGAAGGTGAAAGTGCTAAAGCAACTTCAATAGAAACCATAATACCGAGGATTGACCCAGCAATAAAACCCCTTTCTTTCTTTCCGAATCTTTTGGCTTCTTATTTAATTTTTTTTTCACTCTAGTTAAAAGAAAACTCAAACATGATCTGCTATTTTTCAGTTTTGTAGAAGATGGACTTGCAACCCTAAAGAATGTCTATTCTTCTGCCTTTTTATTCTGTAAATTTGATGGAAGGCATGCATGATAATATACCCAAAATTCAATGTTACTTCGTCGAATTGAAACGACAGTAGCAGTAAGTTGCCATCTGCTGAGACAACCGATAAGAACCAATAGCCATTGTCACTGATAGAACAGTTGGCATTGCAATTGGAATTCCTCCAATGAGAAGTACAAGAAGATTATCAATTCCAGGATAATACTCTCGACCTTGATTGAGGTACATGATAGTAATTTCTATGCAGAAATTCCCTATTGCAGTCAAGACCTGCATAATGGTAAGTAGAAGTGAAATTGAAATCACACAATTGAATCACCAAATTTTCAAAATAAAAGGTCTAATTTTACTTCTATTGCCTTGCCTTTTGGAAGTCGCCAACTTGGTTTGTGGTATCCACAAGATGAGCAGCCTTCCCAAAGAAGGTATGTACACCAGTAGAAATAACCACTACTTCAATCTCTCATTGTTTGCAAATAGAACTAGAATACATGCCATCTCCATGTCCTTTCGTAACAGGAAGAGACTCACCAGTATGTGCAAACTGCCAAGTGAAACATAAGTAAATAAGATATCATAAGCAGACCGATTCCACAAGAATTCAAGAATCAAAACCATAATAATATGAAACCCACCTGATCAATTTTTAGTGGATCACCTTTTAATAACCGAGCATCAGCTAAAATAATATCACCAAGTTTGGATACCCATCCAACCCCTCTTCAAGAAATTACAGATTTAAATTAAAACCCTAAAAATCAAATCCTAAACAAACCCATAAAATTATTAACTTATCCCATATCTTTGACAGCCAAAAAAATATCTTTCAGGATTTAAATCCGTCCAAGAAGTTCTCAATATAGCAACTTCTTGGCAACCACAGTTAGACACAACAATTTCGTCTATAATTTCACTATACAAGGTCGAATGATGATAGTGATGAATATTTCTGATGATTAGGGAAGAGAAATTAAGAGTAGATATTAGATAAATACAGAGGGGAATAAGATTTGTGAAGTCAGGGTTACATATTGCATAAACACATTCGAAGAACGGAGGAAGTAAGATGTTAAAGGATGTGCTGTCAATTTTTTAGGTGAGCAGTAAATTTATTTAGGTTAAGTAAAAATAAATAAATCATAAACATGATGTGGAATTTTAAATGACGTGGCAAACGAGTTGGACGCTGACATGGAGCATATTCATATAATAGTCTCTATACGGTGACCACATCAGCATACAACTACCAGGTGACTGGTGGTTGAGACTTAAATCAAAGTTTGGGTTTAAAAAAGATACAAATTAAAGTTTGGTATCCAAAATGAAATAAATTGAAAATTTGGTGACTACAAGTGTATTTGACCTGATTTTCATGTGTGTATATTTGGTTAGATATCAAGTTGTTGAAGGTGGGGATACTTTAGGTCCCATCATTCCACAACGTGGCTTACATCAAGGCGATCCCTTATCGCCGTATTTATTCATTCTCGTGCAGAGGGGCTGTCATCTCTTTTGAAAGCTAAAGTTGAGACTGGTGCTCTTCATGGTATTCGTATAGCAAGACGAGCACCGGGTATCTCTCATCTCTTTTTTTGCTGATGATAGCCTTTTTTTTTTAAAGCAACTCTGCCTGAATGTGCAACTATTGCTGAGGTTCTTCATGTGTATGAAGCTGCATCAGGGCAGTCTATTAATTTTCAGAAGTCCTCCTTATTCTTTAGTGCTAATGTTGGTGAAGTTACTTGCTCTTATATTCAGACTCAGTTGGGAATTGGTAGCTATGGGGGTCATGAAAAATATCTAGGCTTGCTATCTCTTATAGGGCAGAATAAAAAGGCTATATTATCTTTTGTTAAGGAGAAGGTCTGGCAGCATATTAATGGGTGGAAGAAGAAATTTATTTCGCAAGCGGAAAAGGAAATCTTACTCAAAATTGTGGCTCAAGTGGTTCCCAATTATGCAATGTCAGTTTTCTTGCTTCCGATGGATCTTTGTAATGAATTGGAGCGGATGTTAAATTCCTATTGGTGGGGTGATGGCCAAAATTCTAAAAGTATTAAATGGAAGAGTTGGCAGAATATGTGTTCATCTAAAAGTAGAGGTGGTATGGGCTTTAAGCGCCTCCATGATGTAAATATTTCTTTCCTTAGTAAGCAGGGTTGGAAGTTGCTAACAGATAAGGATTCCTTGGTGTTCCGCTTATTCAAAGCTCTGTACTTTCCAAACTCTAATTTTCTGGATGCTTCTCTTGGTTACAATCTCAGTTATATATGGCGCAGTATTCTTGAAGCGCAACCAGTTGTTAAGCAAGGCTGTCAGTTTAGAGTGGGTAATGGAGATTCTATTTATGTTTTTAGGGATCCATGGTTAAATGATGTGCAACCTCTTGTCGCTACTGCTGCGACTGAGGGGTTAGAAAATATCACTGTGAACCAGCTTATGAAGGAAGGGAATACAAAGTGGTATGTTGATATTATCAAGGATGTTTTTAATTTTAGAGATCAAAATTTAATTGCTCAGATTGTGCTTAGTACCAGAGATATTGATGATAAATGTATTTGGCGGTTTGATCCTAAGGGTCAGTTCTCGATCAAGAGTTGTTACAAGGAGTTGACCTCTATTTTTGAAGATTCCATTGCTATTGGCCATTCTGGGTTTTGGAAGAAGTTCTGGCATTTACAAGTCCCTCCCAAAGTTAAAAACATGGTGTGGTGAGCTCTTACTAATAGCCTCCCTAAGTCGAGAAAGGTTGAGGTTCAGTCCCTGTGTCCTTTTTGTCATTTATCAGATGAAACAATTTTGCATGTTTTGATCCAGTATCCTTTTGCTCTTTAATGTTGGAATCTTGCTAGATTTAATGTCGTAGCTACTGTTGGGGATTGTTTGTTTAATTGGTTGCAGCGTGTTTTTGATTCTTCTTCTGCTGAAGAAGGCGCTATGTGTCTCACCATTATTTGGGCAATTTGGCGATCTCGTAATGAAGTGGTATGGAACTCAAAATGGTATTCACCTCGTAAAGTGGTCAATTTTACAGGTGAGTTTCTGTGCAAATGGAAGGAGGCTCATCGTATCAAGGAGACTGCTAATCCATTGTCTACTACTTTTACTATTCCCCATAGCTCTGTCTGTTGGTCTTTACCAGCTGTAGGCGAGTTCAAGATCAACGTTGACGCAACCCTATTCAAGCAGACAAACAAAGTGGGTATTGGTACGGTGGTTAGGAATGATTCGGGTTCTTTTGTTACTGCGAAAGTTGTTCCCCTTCATGGCTGTTATGATGCGAAAGTGGCTGAGGCTGTAGGAGTTAGAGAGGCTTTAAGTTGGGTTAAGGAGTGTGGATGGTGTCCTCTTACTGTTGAGGTCGATGCTTTGCTTGTTTTTCAGGCCATTAAACATTGGGTTAAAGATGATTCTGAATTCGGAATCATTATTAAAGATTGCCTGCATTTGTTAGCTTCTATGGACAAAGTTAGTTTTTCTGGGGTTAGAAGATCTGCGAATCAATCCGCCCATTGTCTAGCTAGAGCGGTTGATTCTTTGTCAGGTCCATCAGTTTGGTTTGCTGTTGCTCATAGTTTTCTTTCTGCTGTTCTTGATTCCGATTCTTATTAATGAAATTTTCTTTCAAAAAAAAAAAAAAAAAAGTACAAACAAATTTTGCCTCTATTTATTAAAATCATTAAAAAAAAAAAGAATAAAAATTAATCATTAAAAAAACAGAACAAAAAATTAGTAAGTGTACCCAAACTTTAGAAACAAAATCGATGAAAGCTTGCTTTTTCGTTTTGCCCTAAACCTTCCCTCTGCGAAAGCTTTGTTTTTGCCCCTTTCTTTGATTTGCCCAAAATCTTGAATCTGCCCTAAAGCTTCCTTTAATCTTTTTAATCTTTGAAAAATCGGCCCCTAAAGCTTCCTTCAATCTGCCCTAAAGCTTCCTTCATTCTGCCTCTTTCTAGTTTTGCCCCTTTCTAGTTTTTGCCCCTTTCTAGTGTTTGCCCCAAATCTTCAATCTTTAAAGCATCGATTTCATTTTGCCCTAAAGCATCGAAAGGGAAAACGGAAGCAATAACAGAGTGTTTGTACGACTGTTTTCTTTTTGATCTTTGATGGTGTGTTTTCATTTTGGTCAACAGATTCATCGATTGCAGCTCTACTGAGTGTACCAGGTATAAATCTTAACAATTGTGGTTCTGTTCTTAAATAAAAGAATGGAGGGGAAAAATCAGTTGTGCATATAGTTGACATAGGTGTCTTCTTTTACGGGCCAGGGATTTTAAGGTTTATTTTATTGCTGCTACTGCTATGTCTGTTCTTGGTTTTGTTTCTTCACAATGATATGTTTACCGGGTCAATACTGAAACCTTGGTTTTCTTTTTTGGCACAGTGGATAAGAGTATCTGTTCTTGATAATAAGATTGTTCAGATTATTTGGAGATTTGTGTACAGTTTGTATATGGGTTATGCTGTTTTCCAGTTTTTCTATTCCGTTGGAAAAATTCATTAGAACAGCAAAATTTTTTTAAACTCTAACTCCAGGTCAGCTGCCAATGATAGCAAATGATCAGTTGAGTTTAGTCATAATTTTGCATAATGTTCCACATCTATTTTGTTCATAACTTTAATCATCTGTTACAGTAGTAGCAGCAATGCAATTATGCAGTTAAGAAAGGGCCATGTTTGGCTGGCTGGAAATTTTGTTTTCGTAGAAGGAATTTTCACCTTAGGTTCTTACCGTTTTGAATTGTGTATCGCTAGTTTTGATTTGTAGCCTGATTAGAATAATCATGCAATATATTCTGAGAGGGAAGAATGTGAAAACATTTGTCCTCTAGCGTCTGCTTAACTGCTAGTCTGCTACTAATTTGGATGTAATCTGAGACTAGGAATCAGAAACTGGTCTTGGAATCTGTCTTCAGAAGATAAAACACTAGAATTTGAAATTATTGTT